>JABANP010000339.1:0-55995 GCA_013115135.1 Perkinsus olseni | reverse complement strand
TGATGCTAATGCTCATGCTAGTGCTGATGCTCATGCATTAGTCCGGATGCTGATGCTATACGAAGAGACAAGCAGGGACTCACCCAAGCTGCCATACTCCCAAGTATGCCGACAACAGCGAGTACACCCATGACGGCTGATATCTCCCTCAGCCACGGTACCAGGATCATGATCAGCGATATTGCCGAGAAAATAATGATCCAAACATCAGCTGAAAAGAACAACTCACTGTAACCCATTAAGTAGCTGCATAGGTGTGGAGCAATGCTCACCACTGACTGCTGGTGCGATGAGGGCTGCACATATCCCAATCGCGCTGAGGTCTGTGACCAGTACTGTAAAGTATTCGAAAAGTATCAGCTGAGAAGACGGCCAAGTGCCCCACAGTGCTCGTCAACCATAACGGAACGTCATTGACACCAGCCTCTTCGGCGAGTAGTGATCGCGGGTGATTACCAGGGTGATGGCGCCTCTGCCAGAATTCCCGCCACAAAACTCGCCAAGGAACGTGAGCTCCCTTTCGAAGCAGGGCACTCCTTTCTCATCGCCGAATTGTTTCACCTGACGAAACAGGCTGTCAAATAGCCCCGGCTGGGTCACAAAAGAAGTTGCGGGGCTCTCACCTTCTCATTATTCAGGGCAGTTCTGAGCATTTGGATACAAATGAAAGCAAAGTATGCAGCCAACGCTTGCGTAATAAATGACGCCCAGCCCGCGGTGGTAAACATGAATGGTATAGAGAAGCCTTCAGAGATGAGAGTGTTACAACAGGTAACAGAGAAAGCCCTGAGAAGAATATCTGAAGTCAATCACATTGAGCACAGGCATCTCACCTGAGGCTGATGCCCCGATCCATCCGTTCACACACTGCCCCAGTACCGTTATTTGCAGCGATGGCTATTGATGACTCGTCAGTATCGTCACTCACTTTCGCTGAGGGGGCCTTTATGGTTGAAAGAAAATATCCCTAGCTCTCAATTGAAGAGACTCTCTGCTCATTCTGAATGAGCAGCGCTCATTGAGCACACGCCCAAGAGAGCTAACCAGGCCGAGCTCTGCCCACATCAACTACACGCGGAGTCTTCGGTAGGCGATACGGCCATGCAGCCGTGGCCAAACAGACTAACTTTGTCAATGGATGAGAATCGCGCGAAAAGTAAGGCACTTGATTTGAATAAAATCATTTAATCGACAGTATTGATGAAGGTCTCTGGAACATCAGGAAACTTCTCATGCATAGAGAGTGACAGGAGCCACCGTATCTCAACTGAGACTGCCACTCCCTCGTTGATGATACGAGCCTGCTGATATGACCAAATCAAAACATCACGTTCTCACTTTGGCCACGTGATTGAAGTCGGTGGTGAATTCTGCGTCTCAAAGCCGAGACCATCAGCCTGCCGCGCTACTAACTAACCAGATAGAATAACACGTAGCGGAATGAAGGCCCTGTAGTCGGTGCGAACCTGACTAGACCAATCAGGTTGATGATGATACGACCCATTCGGAACTTCAAATCCTCATTGAGCCTCGGGATTCCCGAGTCGGGGTCGAATTCACAGAGCCTCGGACAGTGTTTTACATGCAATGATTGCAGTGCAATCTGCCCGATTCACTCCCAGAGCTGCGAAAGAACAACACCACAGAGAAACCGTGCAATAAGCTATCGAATATGAAATGTCCGTCTTTGAAAGACACGATACATCCAGCAGGCTCGGAGTCGTGACGCCAGGTTCACGCGAGAACCGGCCTCCGGGCACAGACACACAAGACTCGTGTGACCTCTGACAAGCTCGATATCAGACACGCCATTCTCACGTGGAGAGCTCTCTCTTGTGCCACAAGTGGTGTTCGTACTGATTTCCCAGCGAGCATGCTTGGGCTCAAGGCATTGCCAAAAATTACGCAATCATTCTGCACATGTCCGTCGAGACACTTCTTCGGCAAACTCGTTCCTGTTGCATTTCTCGTCGGATGCTATTCCACAGCCAGTCGATGAATGCTTCGGTGTAGCTCTAGACGAAGCGGAAATACACCCAACACGGCTTCGGAAATTATCGCCCCAGTGAGCGGCTGCCATTGCCGACTATTGGGACCTAGTGCAGGCCGATTACTCTCTAGCTCCAGGCTTGTCCGAAGGCGCTAACGTCATTCGGAGAGAGTGTGGCCATCTGACAATGACGGGTGGTTGATAACCACAATAACCACTGGTTATCGTGGCCGGTGATTGCGAATGGTAATGACGCGGGTCTTGAACGGAACACTGGGTTTTCAATGGGGCTGCCACCCGTCAAAGGTTAAACCCGACGGCACACTTTCTTGCCCTTCAAAATCGAACTCCGTCAATTGAGTCTCCCTCTACATCTTCGCAACGGCTGATGCAATAAGGCAAACATCAATGAGCAACCTCCTTGTACGCTCGTAACAACCACGCCCTCATGAACTCTGCTTGCTTGTGCAGAACAAGTTGTGCTCGTAGGATTTTGCGATTAAAATCCGGAAAAGAATCGAATGAAAATTAGAATTCGTGGAAATGAAAATTAGATAGTGTATTTCCGATTGAAATTTGCATACAAGTTTACTGCCCGGCGGCGATACGGGAAATAACCTACGCATGTTTGTGCTCAACGCTCGCCGAACGCCGCCCCATAGACTACCCTTGAAGGGTAGTGAACCCTTCGGTTCTTGCCATCATCGGCGACACTTCCCAAATACACTCTGAGTGACCTGCCTCGGTTGATGGAGGGCTGTCGATTTGGTTAATGCTCAATCACTGAGCCTCAACGACAACGAAAGTGTCCCCGGCAGTTCGGCTTAGGCACTCTGCTGCAAGCGCGACTTCAATTTGGCGCAGGTTATAACCTGCATGTCTGCCTAAGAAAACAGCTGCCCCCAGTCAAAACGTTATCGACCTCTGTCACTAATTGAAGAACTGCAAACTCAAACGTATCTTTGAGGAAGTCAAACAAATGTTAAGTTAGAGATCAACATTCAAGTGAAATTCTAGTCTGCAGCAATGGTCCACTAGAAATCCTACCTAGTATTACGACCTCATAATAGTCCCCACCGGGGATAGAACCCAGGTCGTTCGTAAGACAGTCATGAACGTTTCTTTCTACGGTATTCAGACATCAGCCCAAATTTGAATGATACTGAAGACCGTGCCGAGGATAGCAGCTGCTGAGGCAACGATAATACCAACATAAAGACCGGCGACAACAGCAGAGCTGCCAGTCCTCATAACAAGGAGGTAAAACCCGAGCGGCACGACGAAAACAAGAGCTGAGAAAAAACGACCATCTCACGCCCGCATGAACCCGTGCCAAGCCCCACCTATGGTGATTGCACATCCAGTGACAGCATAGAGTTGAGGCAGGTGATTTTGAAGGGCGACAGCCAAGCCACATACAACAACAGTGACCAGCCCCCGCCACAATACACGCAACTTAACCGACGCGGTTCGAACCTGATAATCGCTGAGCTTTACTTTGAAGAACCCATGCAGTGACTGGGCTTTCACGGCCGATAATGAACCATGACAGCGAAATATGAGGACCACAATGTCGAGTGTGATTATCATCAACCCTCATGGCCGCATTCAACTGCGAGCAACGGCACTTACAGGCTAGACACCAGCAGGGGCGCCTTGAATACCGCAATTCCGATTTCTGATTGCGAGTTTATACACCAATGATCCGCTGAGTCTGTGCGAAGATATTCCGAAGCGCGCCTGAGTGCTGCGATGGCCCGTATGAGCGAGGAATAGCAGCAGCAGCATCAGAACTACTAAATCCCCACGATCGATACCAGTTCAGGCGGCAAGATGCGTGAGGTTCCTGAGATCCCCGTGTATTACCACAGTGGCCTCCGTCACGGCCATCAACGGCGTCATTAACACAGGGATGGCCACGAGGCCGTAGGCTATGTACACCAGATAGACGAGCACGAATGCTCCGTAAGGTATTACTGAGAATAGAACCCACGACCATGCGAATGACAACCGAATGGCTTAACGATCCGGCCAAACCCACTCACCAATTTGGTCACGCTCGAGTAGCGTCAGATAATTGGGCGGACATGCACTATCTCCACAGAGATGCATCCCCAACACTCCAACAACGCTCATATACAAAAATGAGCATCCAAGCGCCGCAGCCAGGCATCTCTCGAAATATCTTCGCCGTCCACTGTACCCCACCGCCATGCTCTTCTCGGTCGTCTGACTCTCCTCTGTTGCCGCCGACGCAACCGTATCGGCCGGTGACGAGGGTCGAACAGGCGATCCACCCTTCACGGACGGTCCTGAGGGTTTATCATTTCAAGCTTGCCAACGGCGCCTGCGCCATTAATTCTATTCGCCGAGATGTAGGGACATAATGTCTCAAACATTTCTGCTATTGTGACGATGACTCTACAGCCTAGCCTGAAGCTAGGACAAGGTGCTCTTGTATAGCTAGACAGAGCTCAGAAGAAATTAAGGATTAACTCCAGGGCATGCCTTGCGCGAGGACTCTCCCAAGATTTAGACTTACCGGAAACGACGCCCCCATAAGCCGGCAACGAGAAGGCGTTCGAGAAGGAGAAGACGACAACTCCGAGTAGAACGAAGAAATCGCCAACCCCTCCAGCGGGCGAATAAAATGGAATCATCGGTAAACTAGATTGATCGTCCTCCGTCAATCGAGCAATCGAGGCTATAATCTGACGGAAAGAAAGATACGCCCAGCATCACTTGCCGAACGGCACCTACCAGTCCGATCAACCCAATCGCCAGGGCCACTGGCGTAACGATCGCGCACACGCTCGTGATGTGCTCGTAGATCGGCACCACCGAGAGGGCGAAGGAAAGCACGGCAAATATCAGAACGCAGTAACCGTCTGAAAGACAAATCTAGTATGGAATTTTTCGGGGAAATTATTACTATCGATTCGGAAAAGTAACGATCCTGCCTCAGCCAGGGCGACCATGTTGGCGATTAACGTTAATAGAAACTGTATACCGATCATCTGAAAAGAAGAAAACCCCGAGAATTCACCTCGACCTTGTCCGCGTCTGCCGAGCAAGAGCGAGAGAGGTAACCGTCGATGCTGAGCGTTGGGCGAGCTACATTAACTTGACAACGGCCAACCGCTCATTCAGCATTCAACAGGAATCACTCTCCGCTGCAACGGCGTCAGCGGCAACGAGTCGCCTTGAACTCTGCGACGCTTCGAAACACGAACTGGACGGTCTAGACTGGAGCCCATTCAGCCCAACAGTTGGCGGCAACAGCGCCAATCGCCCGTGGTGGATGAAAATTGCAATGTTCGAGGACCGCCCAGCGTGAAGAGGCCTGTGCCTGTTAGGCGCGGATGTTACTACCACAACTTCACGGAATCGCGACTCGTCTCCATAACGTTGGCGTTACTTGATACGCGGGACTCCAAGTCGTGCGATCAATAGTACGTTCAAAAAACAGGTCGCAACGGCAAATTTAAATTTTCCCGAATTAATTCGGAGCGTGTCTCATCCTTGGCTATCCCCTGAACGCCCTCACCGTAGTGATCACGGAACGACCCTTCGGGCCGAAAAGCATCTCCGCGAGGAATCCGTATTCACGGTTCAGAACGCCGACACCTCTCAACCGGGCGTATGACGTAACCTGAGTTAATTAATTGCCCTACCCCGGGATCGAACCTGCGCCCTATTTACTACCGCTTCGGACTGCAGCAAGTGAGCTTGCAGCCACACCGCTCCGCCAACTAGGCCGGTGATGAGCGACGCGATGATTAGGCTGAACCATCCTACTCGGGAGAATGCGTACGGGCTTGCGAGGTTGGTTGATATCAGTGCATTCACACAGACCAACATAAACGACCTGCAAAGGAATCTTAGGTTGAAGCTGGCATCAAACGAGAACGAACCTCTTCCGCATTCTCCAGCCCTCAGCAGTCCCTTCAGCCACCGCCACTTCTTCGACCTCGGCCGCAGTCGAAAGATTCTCCTGGATGCTGAAAATCTCGTTCGAACTCAGCGAAAATCGAATCTTCTTGTGGAGCCTGTCGACGATTGATGCCTGAAATTAATATTACAACGGAGAACGGGAAACAAAATTTCCATATAATTTTCGGTTTTTTTGCATTATGAATTTTGTATAATCTTCCGGCGAATTTTCTGATGATTTTTTGGGCGTGATTTCTGAAAAATCTTCGCCAAAATTTTCATGCGTGTTTTCGGAATAATTTTCCGAAAGAATTTTCGTATGCTTCTGAGGGACATTTTGCACTAATGACAATCTGCCCGAATCTTAATTTTACTTTTTTCAACCAGACTGGGTTCGACCTACCTCGTGTCACGCAAGGAGCGGAAAAGATACGATTAAATCATAACCGTATCCAAATTTTTCCGAAAAGTGCGAAAATACTCGATGAAGGTCGAAGCGTGCAACTTGCAAAAAAATAGATATTTTCTCAGAATTTCAGCACGGAACTCTGGTATGTATCAACCGACGAAGGCAGAATTGATTTCAAGTCGAACCACTTGTCACGAAGGCGAAGATATTCTCGTCGAACCAGGGGCTACAGTAGCCGGCAAAAACTGATGAAAAAACCGTAAAATGCAGTATTACCTTCTCGGGGCCTTCTCCCGGCTGGGAATCGGGAGTGGGTTGTATAGTGGGGATTAGAAATAGGTAGCAGACTTGAAGATTCGACGACACGAAGTGCTGCTTCTGATTTAGCGCACGCCACGGTGATCGATTTATCCTCGGACCTCGACGTATCTTGTCTGCGGATGCCAGATAAAGTCGCGAACTCGTCCTGAGTGCTGTATCCTTTTGTCATGCTGGGAAGATACGGAATAGGTCGGGTCGCTGAGCAGTGTTTAGAGCTCGCTATGTCTTTTCATCGAGCGTTCGCAAGAGTTGTCTGCAACTACAACAAGAGCATCGAAGGCTCCGTGCCATGGTAGTTCGAGGCGTATCTTAGGTTGAAGCATGGCAATCACAGGTACCAAGTGAAGCGAGAGAAGTCGCCATTCCAACAAGTCTGGGACGAAGTCTTCACACCCGTTTGGTTCAAGCTCGTTAAGGGCCCGTAAGATTCCCCCTCCTTAGACGGCTGGCGGTTGAGTATACACAGGGGAATGCCTTTAAGTGATGTTGACTTTCCAACCTATTAGGAAAACCATTTACTATGAATAGGATTACCCACGCCCAACCTTCCCTCCCCCCAGGGATAATGATGCGCCGGCATATTGTAACTGCACAAACCGGGCTGGTCAGGTACGAGCGTTGGGAATATAACGCCCTGGTTGCTCGCTACAGAGGGATGGGCATTATGGCCGATGACGCTATGAATGATAAGGTATCCGGTTCGATCCCTGGCGACGGCATTCAGTTCATCTCAGGATATGATCGTCGAACGAGCGCTGGACATCATCCCGGAGGATATCCGTATCCAAAGGTACAGACGGATGATGCGGGGTAAGGTCGACCTCTAGGCGTATCTTTCAACCGTTTCATCAACTTTAGGCGCGGTCCTGGCTGGTCGAAAGCTTCATCTGCCACTAGAGCTACAGAACTACGACCCGATGGTGCCGTACATGGCGCCCTACATCGAAGAGGCCAAGTTCCAGATGCAGGAGGAACAGGAGCTGTTGGCCTTCCATCCCTGGGACAGACGACTGTAAGTCGAACAGCACCTGGGGGAAATTTCGTATCTTGTTGTTTTTTAATGAGCGAGGTTTGAAATGAGTTTATAATGTTAGAGTATGAGTATGTAGTACCTTGCTAATGTATAATGCGCGGATCGCGACGGCCTGTCTGAAATATTCATAGTTGCTGGCGGCCACTTTACCGTCAGTATTTCCGAGGACGCTGTTCGCGGATCTGGGGGAATTCCGAACGTTCCTTGAGCACTATGAACACAATTGGTTAGCTGCCATTATATTACTTTAAAGGGCCGCCAAGGGACACGTCAGCTCGGTAAACAGTGCTACGTAGTAGACTTTAACGGTCAAAGCCACCGATTCAGCTGAGCTTGTCTCCCAAGCATTGTCAGCTTTAACTGACGTTATTGTTTGGCAATGATCAAGGATCGCTTCTGAGCGATCATTCCCGGGTATTTAGCGTTCTCGTCAGTAGCGACTGCATTCTCATGAGATCGCTGGTTTGACGATGCAGAAAAGCAGAAGAATTTTGTTTTCAAGATGCATCATTATTTGTTTGCTTTCTATTATCCCCTTTTTCAATCAGTTTGGATTCGCTTCATCCTCCGTCCTCCACAGATACACCGCAGGCGTGTCCGGTTTTGGCGAGACTTCGATGCACTCGACCTTCTTCACTATGTAGCCGCTCGATGGCTGATGAAGCATTGGTACATTCGGCGCTCAGTGCGTCGATCATCATCATGGTTTACGATGAGGGATAAAGATATTTTTATTTGACCTCGGTTCGCTTTTAGTGGTCAATTTGTATTCTGTGGTGCTTCGCTCCGCTAGAATCTTGTAATTTTCATGAGCGGATTCGTCGAAGCAGAAACGGACGACCCAGTAGCCTTTGTTGCGGCTGCGAGGCGACGTGCTTCGAAGCAGCGGCGAAGTCACGACGATATCACGACCGAGGATCGAACCCACGATCTCTCCAGGGAAGATGTGCCCGTTGTCCGAGAGCCCGCTGATGAGCACCTGGAGGTAGTGCTGATTGACTTGTTGGTGACAGACGGTCTGACGGCCCAGGCCTTGGCGAGGCTGCGCGCCTCGCATGCTCCGGTGATATCTCCTGGTCGAGAACGGCAACCAGTGACGCATGCGAAGGAACAACCCGGCGTTGAGGAAGTGGATAGAAAGCGGTTGTCCCCTGTTGTTGCGGAGGGCCTGAGTTCCGCAGGTGGGCTAGCTTGGAGAAGATGCATTGGTTGCAATGCTTTTAGATGGTGCGACGAAGGAGGGTGACACTGGCCACGTTGAGGACAGCGGGAGTAGAGCAAATCGTCGGGTGATAGAAGTCAAGCCGGTGACCTATGCTGAGTAGTTCAGGGCTGGCGGGGAAAAATACCGAATTTTGATGATAGTGTTTGATTCGCAAGGAGAGCTAGTCGCTCTCCCGTTTTACTTGGAGCATCTACTCCCTCAGCACACGTTCGCTCAGCTCTGGTGGGTCCTTGCTGCGCGAACATAATGATTCATCCGGTGCCCACGGTAGCCGGTGTTGGTTTTCTACTTGAGCATGCGCTCCGTCTCACTACGTTGTCCCAAGGGCGATGTAAAGGCCTTTCCAAGGTTGCCAGGTCATCAATACTTGGCATCTCCTGGTGAGGGAGCGCACGAAGCTTCCTCATGGTAGCTGGTAATCATCCCGACTGAGAATTCCGGACATACTGCACATTTCATAGCGTCAAAATCTCCGAGGGTGCTCCGAGCGAGCATTAACGAATAGTCGATGGTATTCAACAATTTGTCGGGTACCCTTTGGAACAACCTTCGGCTGTGCGATAGATACGTTGCAGTCTGCGAGCCACATGTGGGATGGCGAAGGTTCGGAGGTCTCGGTAGGGGACGCCTGGAGGAGGACGATGAGCTGATAAGGAAGCTGGCGCAACAGGCCAAGTTACTACTGGGCCGAGATCGCGTCGTCTCCGCATTGATGTCGATCCCTTCTAAGGTGAAGCACTTCAGCCGACAGCTACGTCGAATCAATGCGGAGAAGCAAGCCCGAGGGAAGAGCAGGCCTCGGGAGGATGACCGGGTGATATCGTTATCAGAGGGAAGATTTGAATCAGTTGTTCTCAGCTTTCCATCGATGCTAGATCTCGGGGGCTGGAGTTTCACCGTCGTCAAAGAGAACGGCATATGATGAATGGGGAGGCTCGAAACCGTCGAACGCGGAAGTCGAACTCGGAACAGCCGGGTGGAGCCTCTCTGGGAGTCGCGTGATGGTGGCAGTAATTGCTCTGGTCAGGTCCGAAGGAGGATGAGCAGGCAGCCGAGCGGGCTAGGTTGGAGCAGATGTTACAGCGGCATGATCGTCTTCGAGCTGCAGTGGATGCATTTCGCCGGTGGCTCCGTCTTAGTTGCGCCATCAATGATTGGGGGTCCTCCTCGGCTGAGTCACTACGAGCTGCTACTTACCATCAGCGATCGGTGATTGATCGAGCAGTCAATAGAATCTCGTTCGGGCGGTGCTTCGTCCCGCCACCGCACGAAGCTGCGCCATTCCAATCGATTTGCCCTCGAGCGGCTCACTTCGGCCTCGCTTCCCTCCGTAGTAGCTGCCCAACCCTCATGTTCTCTCGTCGTTCTGGTCACCTCCTCTGTGTGGTCTCGGCGCTGATACTATCGACAGTCTTCTGCCTGACCAGTCACAAGCAGAAGACCCTCGACCCATCCAAACTCGAGTACCGCTTGGCGAAGCCTACCGACGTCCTGCTGAGTGACAAGCTAGAAGACAAGGCGGCTGTTTTTGTGGCATTCGACACCGAGGCACAGGTGAGCAGGCAGGGTCACCGGACTGGATCGACCTGTCTTGTTGCAGACCGTGGTTGGATCTGTCGAGTTCGGTGTCGTGCAAGAGGCAGTCTATGAGAATAAAGAGACGGTTTTCTTGCCGTGGCTGGAAATGATGAGAGGCTGGACCAACCAGGACGTTGCGGTAGAGATGCTCAAGCACCTGCTAGAATATGTGAGTCCCGATTTTTGCGGACAGTCCGTCGAAAAGCATATTTGATCAAGATAGAGGACATACTACGAGAGAGTTTTTCGAAAGCGGGGTCACAGTGGCATGGGTGATTTTGGGTAGAATTCTAAAAACTCGGTCTCCTTCATGGTTCGAAACCTACGAAAGTTCGACTAAACTTGAATGAGACATGGTCAGATCAAGCGTGTGAGACCTCGAGTGGCTTATGTTTGGACCCGAGAGAACTGGGGCGCCAAGGAGGAGTTCGCCGACAAGGTTTGCAAGAAGGCCGGCTTTAAGACGATGGGAGGTGAGCGTTGCAGAAGCGGACACGAGTAGCATTCGTTATTGCAGCCCCTGATCAATGGTACGATTATATGTACACCTTTCCCAAGACCGAATCAAGCGTCGAAGCTAGCGGTGGCGATGGTGTCATACCGATCATTCCCGGACCTTATGATGTGGTCGAGTAATACTATATTGAAACCTAGGTACTAATTGGGATGCGAATCTTATACTGATATTTATAAATAACAGTGAAGCTAAAATGTTTATTTTTGTTATTGGAATTGAATAAGCAATGATACGTTTTTGATGATGGCGATGAGAATCAAGATGATGCATGCTTATGATGATATGTTGAAGATGGTGTTCGGTGTGGGCATACCAGCGTCCTTTTGTTGAGAGTATCATGAAGGGAGTGAAGAGGGGTCGGGGGTTCTTCCGATGCGGCTCGGCTGCAGTAGCGGTATCATTGCCTTGAGTGCCCGCATCAGAATCCACCATGGTGAAGTCCGAGTTAGTCGTGTGTCCGACTAATTCTGGGATTCCTCTCACTTCGCCGGACCGCTTTCGTCATGCAATTTCACGCCCATCATCTCTCCAGAGGACTGAACGGCTATTTTGCTTTGAAGCTTGCGCGGGCTACTCATCAGCTAAGGAGGAAAATCAGAGTACGCTGAAAGGTGGCTGGACTGATAAGCATGGTAGCTCACAAGATGTCCTACACGTTTCCACAATATTACTCTGGGCGGGACTTGAACCCGCAACCTTTGGATTAGAAGTCCAACGCTCTATCCGATTGAGCCACCAGAGCTGTGAACTCAGAAGGGAGCAGCTGCCGGGGCTGCCCGGCATTGATGAAAGCTAGTGATTCACTGAACGTCCATCACTGATCGCTCTTTCTGACTATTTGTAGACAGGTTATGTCCTGATTTTCACCAATGTCCTGCATTCCATCTACTTCAATACTCCTGGTATTCATCCTACTTTTCGCCCTCTTCACTATCTATTGCCTCCTATAAGTTCTTTTAGCCTTCTTCACTACTATTAGTTTTCAGCGGGTACTTGTATCCTTCGCTCGCCTGCGGCCGAGGACTTGTCATCTTTGATCGTGAGAGGACGAGATCGTCAACAGAGCATGCTCTAGCAGCGCCGGACTTAAAGACTTCGCGTTTTGCAGCAAATCGTGTTGTGCGGTAAATGACTTCCTTTCCACCGGATCAGCTGTTGATGGTAACCGTGAGTAAAGCTCATCAACGGTGGCCAACGGCAATTCAGTATCCTGAAACGATACCACGGGGCTGAGCTAGACGTGGATGATGAATCGATGTCCGGAGGAGCTCTGGGAACAATCATGCTCTTAGAACGGCCGAGTGAAGTACGTACAGACAGTCGTTTTTGGTAGGTGAATACGAAGAACGAGCGATAGTCGTAAAGGTTCAAAGGAACCGATGAGAGGCGAGGACGAAAATGAGCGACACCCTACGAAGTACGAAGCTGTTCTCCAGAGGTCGATCGATACCGCACGACGAAGTGGTGCAACAAGAGTTGAGCTCTCCCTTCCAGTGGAAACTAACTTGACATTGAGCAAATATGTGGGCAGGATGGACACCGAACACAGGGACGGTCACACACGAGAGACTCAGGGGTCGTTCAATGAATTCGGTGACCCGATAGAATAGAATCGATGCTGACTTTCTGGTTTAACCAGCAGTACCACCAACAACCACCACCGGAGCATTTCACATCCCAAACGGAAGAAGATTGACTCTGCTAGCTCGCCACTCTCTACTGCCAATAAGACGGCGTAGTTTCCACCAAATCCAGTTGAGTGCGATCATGGCTGATCACGCCACCACCAGTAGTTCTCTAGCTTCACTGTTGTGTTGATGAGATTGTCCCTTCTAATTGCATAGCACTAATACATAACTGTTACTTGACTTGTGTGCCATTGCGCGCTAGTGTCCCCCCGTCTTTAGTGCTTCAACTGCTACTATCGTGTTGTACTTCGATGGAAGCTAGCGCGTCCTGGGTACCATCAGTCGAGGTTGATCCATGTCAGACTTGAAAGATTCTCGTTAATGTTCGTGCTCACTTAGTTATCATTTTCTTTCCTTAACGATGGTAATAGCTTTCAACATCGTCATCTCTTTCATACTTTACTTGTTTGTCACAGAGAAGTTTATTTTAACGGAAGGAGCTGTCCAGCTCATCTACAACGACGACGGTGGTGAGGCCCAGCTCATGCACAGTGACTGCGAACCTCGTGCTACTATCGCGACCACAACCTTTAGCTATGATAATGATGGTGACTACGGCGTGGATGGGGGGTGTGTTTCGTATCGGGCTTTTTCAACTGATTTTAATTCATCGTCACGGACCGATGGTATGATGAATCACTCTAATGAGGGTAAGCGGTTGTTGGTGGATGAATTGATCGCTGGTAGCAGCTCGACGACGAAGACTTCTACCACTACCACTGGTAGTAGTTCGACGACGAAGACTTCTACCACTACCACTGGTAGTACTTCTACGACGACCACTGGTAGCAGTTCAGCGACGAAGACTTCTACCACTACCACTGGTAGCAGTTCGACGACTAAGACTTCTACCACTACCACTGGTAGCAGTTCGACGACGAAGACTTCTACAACTACCACTGGTAGCAGCTCGACGACGAAGACTTCTACCATTATCACTGGTAGCAGCTCGACGACGAAGACTTCTACAACTACCACTGGTAGCAGTTCAACGACGAAGACTTCTACCACTACCACTGGTAGCAGTTCAACGACGAAGACTTCTACCACTACCACTGGTAGCAGTTCGACGACGAAGACTTCTACCACTACCACTGGTAGCAGTTCGACGACGAAGACTTCTACCACTAGCACTGGTAGCAGTTCGACGACGAAGACTTCTACCACTACCACTGGTAGCAGTTCGACGACGAAGACTTCTACCACTACCACTGGTAGCAGTTCGACGACGAAGACTTCTACCACTAGCACTGGTAGCAGTTCGACGACGAAGACTTCTACCACTACCACTGGTAGCAGTTCAGCGACGAAGACTTCTACCACTACCACTGGTAGCAGTTCGACGACTAAGACGTCTACCACTACCACTGGTAGCAGTTTGACGACGAAGACGTCTACCACTACCACTGGTAGCAGTTCGACGACGAAGACTTCGACCACTACCACTGGTAGCAGTTCGACGACGAAGACTTCTACCACTACCACTGGTAGTAGTTCGACGACGAAGACTTCTACCACTACCACTGGTAGCAGTTCGACGACGAAGACTTCTACCACTACCACTGGTAGTAGTTCGACGACGAAGACTTCTACAACTACCACTGGTAGCAGTTCGACGACGAAGACTTCTACAACTACCACTGGTAGCAGTTCGACTACCACTGGTAGCAGTTCGACTACCACTGGTAGCAGTTCGACTACCACTGGTAGCAGTTCGACGACGAAGACTTCTACCACTACCACTGGTAGCAGTACGACGACAAAGACTTCTACCACAACCACTGGTAGCAGTTCGACGACGAAGACTTCTACCACTACCACTGGTAGCAGTTCGACGACGAAGACTTCTACCACTACCACTGGTAGCAGTTCGACGACGAAGACTTCTACCACTACCACTGGTAGCAGTTCGACGACGAAGACTTCTACCACTACCACTGGTAGCAGTTCGACGACGAAGACTTCTACCACTACCACTGGTAGCAGTTCGACGACGAAGACTTCTACCACTACCACTGGTAGCAGTTCGACGACGAAGACTTCTACCACTACCACTGGTAGCAGTTCGACGACGAAGACTTCTACCACTACCACTGGTAGTACTACGACGACGACCACTGGTAGCAGTTCGACGACGAAGACTTCTACCACTACCACTGGTAGCAGTTCGACGACGAAGACTTCTACCACTACCACTGGTAGCAGTTCGACGACGAAGACTTCTACCACTACCACTGGTAGCAGTTCGACGACGAAGACTTCTACCACTACCACTGGTAGCAGTTCGACGACGACCACTGGTAGCAGTTCAACGACGAAGACTTCTACCACTACCACTGGTAGCAGTACTACGACGACGACCACTGGTAGCAGTTCAACGACGAAGACTTCTACCCCTACCACTGGTAGCAGTTCGACGACAAAGACTTCTACCACTACCACTGGTAGCAGTTCAACGACGAAGACTTCTACCACTGCCACTGGTAGCAGTTCGACGACAAAGACTTCTACCACTACCACTAGTACTACGACGACGACCACTGGTAGCAGTTCAACGACGAAGACTTCTACCACTACCACTGGTAGCAGTTCGACGACGAAGACTTCTACCACTACCACTGGTAGCAGTTCGACAACGACCACTACTGGTAGCAGTTCGACGACGAAGACTTCTACCACTACCACTGGTAGCAGTTCGACAACGACCACTACTGGTAGCAGTTCGACGACGAAGACTTCTACCACTACCACTGGTAGCAGTTCGACGACGAAGACTTCTACCACTACCACTGGTAGCAGTTCGACGACGAAGACTTCTACCACTACCACTGGTAGCAGTTCAACGACGAAGACTTCTACCACTACCACTGGTAGCAGTTCAACGACGAAGACTTCTACCACTACCACTGGTAGCAGTTCAACGACGAAGACTTCTACCACTACCACTGGTAGTACTACGACGACGACCACTGGTAGCAGTTCAACGACGAAGACTTCGACAACGACCACTACTGGTAGCAGTTCGACGACGAAGACTTCTACCACTACCACTGGTAGCAGTTCGACGACGAAGACTTCTACCACTACCACTGGTAGCAGTTCAACGACGAAGACTTCTACCACTACCACTGGTAGTACTACGACGACGACCACTGGTAGCAGTTCAACGACGAAGACTTCTACCACTACCACTGGTAGCAGTTCGACGACAAAGACTTCTACCACTACCACTGGTAGCAGTTCGACGACGAAGACTTCTACCACTACCACTGGTAGCAGTTCAACGACGAAGACTTCTACCACTACCACTGGTAGCAGTTCAACGACGAAGACTTCTACCACTACCACTGGTAGCAGTTCAACGACGAAGACTTCTACCACTACCACTGGTAGCAGTTCGACGACGAAGACTTCTACCACTACCGCTGGTAGCAGTTCGACGACGAAGACTTCTACCACTACAACTGGTAGCAGTTCGACGACGAAGACTTCTACAACTACCACTGGTAGCAGTTCGACGACGAAGACTTCTACCACTACCACTGGTAGCAGTTCGACGACGAAGACTTCTACCGCTACCACTGGTAGCAGTTCGACGACGAAGACTTCTACAACTACCACTGGTAGCAGTTCGACGACGAAGACTTCTACAACTACCACTGGTAGCAGTTCGACGACGAAGACTTCTACAACTACCACTGGTAGCAGTTCGACTACCACTGGTAGCAGTTCGACGACGAAGACTTCTACCACTACCACTGGTAGCAGTACGACGACAAAGACTTCTACCACAACCACTGGTAGCAGTTCAACGACGAAGACTTCTACCACTACCACTGGTAGCAGTTCAACGACGAAGACTTCTACCACTACCACTGGTAGCAGTTCAACGACGAAGACTTCTACCACTACCACTGGTAGCAGTTCAACGACGAAGACTTCTACCACTACCACTGGTAGCAGTTCAACGACGAAGACTTCTACCACTACCACTGGTAGCAGTTCAACGACGAAGACTTCTACCACTACCACTGGTAGCAGTTCGACGACGAAGACTTCTACCACTACCACTGGTAGCAGTTCGACGACGAAGACTTCTACCACTACCACTGGTAGTACTACGACGACGACCACTGGTAGCAGTTCAACGACGAAGACTTCGACAACGACCACTACTGGTAGCAGTTCGACGACGAAGACTTCTACCACTACCACTGGTAGCAGTTCGACGACGAAGACTTCTACCACTACCACTGGTAGCAGTTCAACGACGAAGACTTCTACCACTACCACTGGTAGTACTACGACGACGACCACTGGTAGCAGTTCAACGACGAAGACTTCTACCACTACCACTGGTAGTACTACGACGACGACCACTGGTAGCAGTTCAACGACGAAGACTTCTACCCCTACCACTGGTAGCAGTTCGACGACAAAGACTTCTACCACTACCACTAGTACTACGACGACGACCACTGGTAGCAGTTCAACGACGAAGACTTCTACCACTACCACTGGTAGCAGTTCGACGACGAAGACTTCTACCACTACCACTGGTAGCAGTTCGACAACGACCACTACTGGTAGCAGTTCGACGACGAAGACTTCTACCACTACCACTGGTAGCAGTTCGACGACGAAGACTTCTACCACTACCACTGGTAGCAGTTCGACGACGAAGACTTCTACCACTACCACTGGTAGCAGTTCAACGACGAAGACTTCTACCACTACCACTGGTAGCAGTTCAACGACGAAGACTTCTACCACTACCACTGGTAGCAGTTCAACGACGAAGACTTCTACCACTACCACTGGTAGTACTACGACGACGACCACTGGTAGCAGTTCAACGACGAAGACTTCTACAACTACCACTGGTAGCAGTTCGACGACGAAGACTTCTACCACTACCACTGGTAGCAGATCGACAACGACCACTACTGGTAGCAGTTCGACGACGAAGACTTCTACCACTACCACTGGTAGCAGATCGACAACGACCACTACTGGTAGCAGTTCGACGACGAAGACTTCTACCACTACCACTGGTAGCAGTTCAACGACGAAGACTTCTACCACTACCACTGGTAGTACTACGACGACGACCACTGGTAGCAGTTCAACGACGAAGACTTCTACCACAACCACTGGTAGCAGTTCAACGACGAAGACTTCTACCACTACCACTGGTAGCAGTTCAACGACGAAGACTTCTACCACTGCCACTGGTAGCAGTTCGACGACAAAGACTTCTACCACTACCACTAGTACTACGACGACGACCACTGGTAGCAGTTCAACGACGAAGACTTCTACCACTACCACTGGTAGCAGTTCGACGACGAAGACTTCTACCACTACCACTGGTAGCAGTTCGACAACGACCACTACTGGTAGCAGTTCGACGACGAAGACTTCTACCACTACCACTGGTAGCAGTTCGACGACGAAGACTTCTACCACTACCACTGGTAGCAGTTCGACGACGAAGACTTCTACCACTACCACTGGTAGCAGTTCAACGACGAAGACTTCTACCACTACCACTGGTAGCAGTTCAACGACGAAGACTTCTACCACTACCACTGGTAGCAGTTCAACGACGAAGACTTCTACCACTACCACTGGTAGTACTACGACGACGACCACTGGTAGCAGTTCAACGACGAAGACTTCGACAACGACCACTACTGGTAGCAGTTCGACGACGAAGACTTCTACCACTACCACTGGTAGCAGTTCGACGACGAAGACTTCTACCACTACCACTGGTAGCAGTTCAACGACGAAGACTTCTACCACTACCACTGGTAGTACTACGACGACGACCACTGGTAGCAGTTCAACGACGAAGACTTCTACCACTACCACTGGTAGCAGTTCGACGACAAAGACTTCTACCACTACCACTAGTACTACGACGACGACCACTGGTAGCAGTTCAACGACGAAGACTTCTACCACTACCACTGGTAGCAGTTCGACGACGAAGACTTCTACCACTACCACTGGTAGCAGTTCGACAACGACCACTACTGGTAGCAGTTCGACGACGAAGACTTCTACCACTACCACTGGTAGCAGTTCGACGACGAAGACTTCTACCACTACCACTGGTAGCAGTACGACGACAAAGACTTCTACCACAACCACTGGTAGCAGTTCAACGACGAAGACTTCTACCACTATCACTGGTAGCAGTTCAACGACGAAGACTTCTACCACTACCACTGGTAGCAGTTCAACGACGAAGACTTCTACCACTACCACTGGTAGCAGTTCAACGACGAAGACTTCTACCACTACCACTGGTAGCAGTTCAACGACGAAGACTTCTACCACTACCACTGGTAGCAGTTCAACGACGAAGACTTCTACCACTACCACTGGTAGCAGTTCGACGACGAAGACTTCTACCACTACCACTGGTAGCAGTTCGACGACGAAGACTTCTACCACTACCACTGGTAGCAGTTCGACGACGAAGACTTCTACCACTACCACTGGTAGCAGTTCGACGACGAAGACTTCTACCACTACCACTGGTAGCAGTTCGACGACGAAGACTTCTACCACTACCACTGGTAGCAGTTCAACGACGAAGACTTCTACCACTACCACTGGTAGCAGTTCAACGACGAAGACTTCTACCACTACCACTGGTAGCAGTTCGACGACGAAGACTTCTACCACTACCGCTGGTAGCAGTTCGACGACGAAGACTTCTACCACTACCACTGGTAGCAGTTCGACGACGAAGACTTCTACAACTACCACTGGTAGCAGTTCGACGACGAAGACTTCTACCACTACCACTGGTAGCAGTTCTACCACTGGTAGCAGTTCGACGACGAAGACTTCTACCACTACCACTGGTAGCAGTTCTACCACTAGTAGCAGTTCAACGACGAAGACTTCTACCACTACCACTGGTAGCAGTTCGACGACGAAGACTTCTACCACTACCACTAGTACTACGACGACGACCACTGGTAGCAGTTCAACGACGAAGACTTCTACCACTACCACTGGTAGCAGTTCAACGACGAAGACTTCTACCACAACCACTGGTAGCAGTTCAACGACGAAGACTTCTACCACTACCACTGGTAGCAGTTCGACGACGAAGACTTCTACCACTACCACTAGTACTACGACGACGACCACTGGTAGCAGTTCGACGACGAAGACTTCTACCACTACCACTGGTAGCAGTTCGACGACGACCACTGGTAGCAGTTCGACGACGAAGACTTCTACTACTACCACTGGTAGCAGTTCGACGACGAAGACTTCTACCACTACCACTGGTAGCAGTTCGACTACGAAGACTTCTACCACTACCACTGGTAGCAGTTCGACGACGAAGACTTCTACCACTACCACTGGTAGCAGTTCGACGACTAAGACTTCTACAACTACCACTGGTAGCAGTTCGACGACTAAGACTTCTACAACTACCACTGGTAGTACTACGACAACGAAGACTTCTACCACTACCACTGGTAGTACTACGTCGACCACGACGACCAGCACTACCACTAGTACTACTACGTCGACCACGACGACCAGCACTACCACTAGTACTACTACGTCGACCACGACGACCACTAGTACTACTACGTCGACCACGACGACCACTAGTACTACTACGTCGACCACGACGACCACTAGTACTACTACGTCGACCACGACGACCACTAGTACTACTACGTCGACCACGACGACCACGACAACTACGTCGACCACGTCGACCACGACGACCAGCACTACCACTAGTACTACTACGTCGACCACGACGACCACGACAACTACGTCGACCACGTCGACCACGACGACCAGCACTACCACTAGTACTACTACGTCGACCACGACGACCACGACAGCTACGTCGACCACGTCGACCACGTCGACCACGACGACCAGCACTACCACTAGTACTACTAAGTCGACCACGACGACCAGCACTACCACTAGTACTACTACGTCGACCACGTCGACCACGACAACTACGTCGACCACGACAACTACGTCGACCACGACAACTACGTCGACCACGACAACTACGTCGACCACGACGACCAGCACTACCACTAGTACTACTACGTCGACCACGACAACTACGTCGACCACGTCGACCACGACGGCCAGCACTAGCACTAGCACTACTACGTCGACCACGACGACCAGCACTACCACTAGTACTACTACGTCGACCACGACGACCACTAGCACTACTACATCAACCACAACAACCACTAGTACTACTACGTCGACCACAACAACCACTAGTACTACTACGTCGACCACGTCGACCACGACGACCACTAGTACTACTACGTCGACCACGACGACCACTAGTACTACTACGTCGACCACGACGACCACGACAACTACGTCGACCACGTCGACCACGACGACCAGCACTACCACTAGTACTACTACGTCGACCACGACGACCAGCACTACCACTAGCACTACTACGTCGACCACGACGACCACTAGTACTACTACGTCGACCACGACGACCACTAGTACTACTACGTCGACCACGTCGACCACGACGACCACTAGTACTACTACGTCGACCACGACGACCACGACGACCAGCACTACCACTAGCACTACTACGTCGACCACGACGACCAGCACTACCACTAGCACTACTACGTCGACCACGACGACCAGCACTACCACTAGTACTACTACGTCGACCACGACGACCACGACAACTACGTCGACCACGTCGACCACGACGACCAGCACTACCACTAGTACTACTAAGTCTGATGTTCCTTCTGACAACTCAATGCCACTTGGAACGAAGTGAACTGTGTTAAAAAGTCCAACTACAATAATAGCGATACTAGTCCTTTAATTAAGGCATGATTACTTAACTAAGACGACCAATTAAGACTATCAAATGTGAACAATAGTATCGCTCGCCCAAGATAACACAACTATGCGCCGAGAGACGCATCACGCCCCTCCTCGATGGATACTTCGGGAGGTGATGGGCAACCAATAACTCTCCACTCTTCAGCATCCAGCCATAACCGTTCCGGAGGATCACCATCGAACCACTCAACAGTAACGTGACCGGATGACCAGACACGGGAGACCTTTGCAGAGTACCACTCCTTCTCTCTTCTACCACGGACCTTGAGCAGAACCTCGATACACATGCCAGCCCGACTGGGCAAGGCAAGATCTTCTCTTTCGCAGTCCCAACGGCAGTCTCTCTCCTCGGGGGAAACGCAGTCGGCAGAGACCTCATGGCTGACCTTAACCAAGTTGTAGATGTTCTCGGTGCTCAGCCTCTGATCCATTGGATAAACCACGTCGACACTGCGGTTGCTGCGAACGGCGGCCACATGAGCCAATCTCCAGGGAAAAGCGAGCTTCCTATTCGATGGCACATAGACCAACACAGTATCACCGACCCCGAACTGCTGAGACTGCGCGTTTTTCGGACACTTACTACGACAGGCTTCAATGGACTTCTCCTTCATCCGTCGCCAGTGGTAGTGCTCGAACGCATCTCTCACAGCTCGCTGGTCTTTTCCTGGGGAGCAGGGCACTGGGTCCATACCAAACTGTCCTCCCGCGTAATGTTCGTAACCGAAAGCCAGAACATTGGGGGAGATGGAAGACTTGACACCATCGCGGTTGAAGTAGAAACTACCTATCGGCCGCGAGTTCAGCAGATGGCAACAGCGCAGGAGCAGCTCGTCGATCTCGTCATCGGACTTCGAGACGATGTTACCCATGCAATCCCTCAAGAGAACTCTCAGCTTCCGGGAGGCCAAGTGGTGTATCTTCTCGTACTTTCCCCCTTCGTGAGGGGACCGAGCATTGAGAGGGAAGGTGGTAGCACCGAGCTCCTTGTGCACGGACCGAGTGAAGCCACTACATGTGAAATAGGACGCCGTATCTGTGCAGATCTCTCGCAGCCCACCTCTCAACAGCTGGATGCGCCGCAACGCCTTGATACTGCTCTTGGAGTCCTCATCACTGCGAACCATCGTCACGTGGCCACTCATGAGACACGTGCAAGTTAGGATTTTGCAGCGCATGCCGAGACAGAAGTAGTCCACTCCAACGCGCCAGTATGGCGGGCATCGGAACAGATCTGCCGGTGCACTATTATCTTCCCTTCGGACACCCAGCGACATGGGATTTACCCACGCGCGCTTCGCCCGAGAGATCTGGCATATAATGCACTGCTTGACGAAACTCCTCGAGGAAGCTAGGCCAGCAGGCAAGTGGTAGTCGACGATCTGAGCACAGGTACCATCAGCACCGCCATGGACACAGCTCCTGTGGGCCACCCTGATAACGAGTGACCGAAATCGGGAGCAGGCGGAGTTTCGTGGAAGAATGGGTCTCAAAACCACCTGGCCAGACGCCGTGCCAGACCGGTATATAACAGCCGTCGGACGATCTTGTAGATCTCTCACATCCGGTGCCAAAGACGCCAGATCAGCTGACGATGATATGAATGATGGCCCACACGGAGGCAACTTGTCAGCGCCATCCAAATATGAGGAGTACTGAGGATCTGATAACTGACAGCTCCGGGCAGCTGCATATCGTGCCGCTACTGCGTCGAAAGGAGGAAGGTCTAAAGCGTCCAACGACTTGTCGGCGTTAGCCTTAAGAATATATATGATAGCCTTCACGTACCATAACAGATGAAGTACGTCATCAACGTCGTAACAGTAGCGACTGGCACGATCAGCGAGAGATTCACTAGGACCGACGTGCTCATGGTGCGACGTTGCATCTTGAAGGAGGCACACAACATCAGCTACTGACGCCCCATGGCAGACGGAGAGAGCGCTTAAATGGAGCGACTGTGAGTCTGGGTGAGCTGAGACGCCGAGCCGTTCTGATATGAACTGACACTTGTCCTGCACCTCCTGCTCATCAGACTTCTCCAGCGACGACGGGTCCCAGTCTGCGGCCAGCGGATCCTTGTCAGAGTTGAGTTTGTCCCAGCCAGATCCTTGACGTGAAGGGTCTCGGGCACTCTCCTCCGACTCCCCGGCGACCTCTGATAAACATTCTGCAAGCGACTTACCAACGCTGGTCTTCCGATCGTAGATCCTCGAGAGATCATCGGCTTCGCCATTTACCGTCCCCGCAAGATGCGAGATCTCGACACCATGGTAAGGGTGATCCGTCTTGGCAGCGGAGGGCTTGCAGAGATGTCGCAGTTCGACGAGCTCATCATGAAGGCCAGAGACTAGTCTCGATACAGCTCTTCTCTCGACTCCCTTGGAGCGCTCTATGAGCGACCCCCTCTCACTATCTTGCGACCATGCCACACAAGCGGCATTGTCACAATATATGAGTATACGTACACCTTGGGGGTTTCCTTGTGGCACGATGCGGCGCCGATAGTGGAGGAAGTCGCATAAATTCTGCAACAACCTCAATAGAACGACTAATTCACGCCTATTCGAATGCCAACGGCGCTCCGTCCTCCGCCAGAGAAAGGCTTCGGAAAAGAGCTTGACATCGTTAACATAGGCCACGAACCCTCCCCCAGAGAGCGACGCATCACAGAAACCCCGAATGAGTAATTCAGGAGCATCAGCATAGCGAACTGGTGACTTATGAGAGCACGGTAGAGCTGCAGGGTTACAAAGGTCGGCCATCCATTCGATCAGACACTCCCAAGCCGCACGAGAAGAATCATTAAGCGACGAGATGTCGAGGAGATCCGACCAACCACGGCGAGAAAACGAGCGCCCTAACAGCGCCCTGACAGCATCCGCGCAAGCGCGGGCCGCAAAATGTAAACGAACTGGATCGAACGCCAGGCATCCAGCCGCCTTGAAGCCCAGACGCTTAGAGAAAGCGCCACCGGAAGAAACGAGCTCGACGAACCCTCGTACCACTGCTAACCTCTTACCGCGGTCACAGTCGAGGATGAGGGACTCTTCGTCATAGTAGACTCGGACTCCCAGGATGCTTCCCTCCTTTGCGACAGGTAGATCAATGCCGCACTGTTGAAGGGCTGATCTGAGCTCATCCTCGCGGCTCTCGACTGCTAGAGCATGCACTTTCCGCTGCTGGGCGTCGAAACCGACACGGAGTAGTAAGATGAGCAGTACTTTAAATTTCATTACGGTCGGTAAGGTAGGACCGGACAGCGCCAGGTCATCGACAAACAAAAATATTAGGACCAGCACCATATACAAGAGGTCCAAACCACCAAAGTCTGCCACCCGGGCCTCACCGACCAACTGACTCAGGCCACCATTCAGGCCGCAAGGGCCAAAAACCACCCCGAACCCCATCCTAGTACTGACGTACCGCCCCAGAGCGCTCTCTAACGCCAAAATGAAATTCCTGAGGCGTATCTTATAAAACGCACTTCGGCAATCACAGAGTAAGGTGGTCTCCCTCGACTCGGTGCGGAGAAGTCCTAGAACATGGAACAACATCGGGGACTCTCCACCGGCACCAGCACGAGGCAACACCTTGTTCAACTCTCTGAAATCAATTACCAAACGACTCTTCTTAGACTGGGATGGTGGAGGTACGAGGAAGATCTGGGCCGGAGGGGACGGAGTGACGACCAAGGATGTCTCAACCCACCATTTTGATGACAAATACCCTTCAACCAAGGCAGCATACTCCTCCTGGAGAGTGGGAGATAGTCTCGAGTACAGAGACTTCGAGTAACTGCGGCCTTTGGCAGGGACTCGTGGGATACTGGGGACACGGATCTCACATACATGTGACTGAAGCCCAGGCACGTCAACAATTTCACAGGGCAACAGCTCTCGGACACGACAGTGGTACGCTCCCTTTGTACCCGGGATAGCGACCCACTCCTTGCGTGTGAGAGCTTTCAGGACCGAGCTGATGTGAGCATCCTCAATCTCGGAGGCAACGGGGCACAGGACGGCTTGCTGTTCCGAGGTTGCACTTGGGGGTGACTCTAGGCCGCTGGAACTAGCTATACCCCGGCTCGCGAGTGCTATTGATGACGGAGATTCGACCACACGACATACAACATCATCGGGACTGTCAGGTACTTCCTTCAGGGAGTTCGATTCGAATACACATTTCCCATTTATGAAGGCACGACGAGTACCGTATAAGACTAGACCCCAGCTGTTGATCAAATCCCGCCCAGCGAGGACCTGCCAGCGATCTTCAGAGCCCAAAGGCCCTGGACACTGTAGGGCCCTCAGCTGACAATCTCTAAAAGCACAAGCCAGCGTCCCATCGCAGTCCGACACCGCTATAGAACAACAGACGCCATACAGGTGGAATCTCGACAACACCTAGACTCCTGCATCGCTCGATGTCGGAGACAATCAGATAATTACCACCCGCACCTGTATCTACTAGACAGGATGACGAATGAACCTCACCACTACCGAGCTTGAGAGACACTCGGAGGACGACCTCGTTGGGAGGGCTATCAGCTCCGGCTACAGCACTGATACTATCTTCGACTACGGGGTTGATAGAGCTACTACTACTGCTTGCAGAGGGAACCACAGACGGACGTCCGAGCCCAGCACCCTCAACACTGAGCTCATCATTCATCCTAACAAGAGTTTTGGGTAGAGACTGAATTCGGCTGCACAGCTCGTACAACCGGCTTGTAATTGTCGTCCCATATCCAAGACCTATAAAGGTCCTTCGGGAACTCGTTCCTCCGGGACTCACACTTCCCCTTGTCGTGATAGCCAAGGAGATAATACGGACGCTTGAACTTGTCACGACGAGCAAGAATGCCGTCGGCTTGTCCCAGCTTCTCAACCCTGGAACGATCTCGGCAGCCCTTCCCTGTGATGCCGCACACAACGGCATACTTCTTCACCCATTCACGAGGGTTCACACTACTCTGACCCCCGGACTGGCCCCCCGACGCCTCCAACAGCCGAACGCTGTCGGATTTGGGGCCTCCGGATGGAGCGACTAAACGGTCAGCTTCCTCATGCAACCTGCATTCTTCTTTGAGGAACTCGACGATGGTATGGTTAGTCGATCCATCGAGAGAATGGACAGGTACGCATGTTTCCCACTCCGTCGCCGATTCCGGTGCGAAATCACGGCATCTTTTCACAACGGCCATTGCAATGTTTTTCGGCACTTGTGCAAGAATACGGCGAACGAAGTTTGCGTGCTGCGGCCGATCATGGGGGAACACTTGACGGTAGATCTCGAAGGCGCACACACAGTCCTTGATGTAGTTGTCTACCTCGCGCACACCGCCGAACTTCAGTGCTCGCATACGCTTCTCCATCTCTAAGGAGAGCACAGACCTGCGAGAGAACTCGGACATGCAAGCCTCAACGATGCGAGACCACTCGTTCCCATATGTGCTAAAAGCACTCTGAGCTCGCTCCAGAACAGCAGGGCACTTCTGGAGACTCGCCAGGAGTTTCTGGATGCAAGCATGCCGAAGATGACCGAAAGGGTGGAAGGCTTGGCCAAGACTTGGTGTGACCTTGAACTCGCCTGCACCACTCTCATACAACAGCTCTTCGAGGTGCTTGCAATGCTGAGCAAAGCGGAAACTCTCTTTGAGATCGAGTACTGTTAACTTCCCGATGGTAGCACCGTCGCAAAAAGGACGATAAGTGTGTGCTTGCCCATCAGGACCTCCTTGATGTACTCTCCTGGCCCATCTCCCGTCACTCGGTACTTCGTTCGAGCAAGCCGCCGCAGCTGCCACTCCTGGAGGGACTCTGGTAGACGGCGGGTGATTGCTCACCCGCGTAAAGGGTATGGGTGCTTGGTGATGCTGATGATGATGATGAACGCAGGCTGATACCGAGTCTTCAGGCCCTATCTCCTTATCAATCAGTACGTCTCGGGGGGAACCGGTACCTTCCTGACGTTCGATATCCTCCAAATTGGCCTTATTCATCGAATGGGCAGATACACTCGACCGAGCAGACCTCCTACCGACGACACTACCGAGACCCGAAACACTTGAACGAACATCAAGCCTCATGAGCTCGACATCGCGGCGCTCAAGCTCCACGACATACATCATGGACTCCTTGAGGGCTTGGCGGAGGTCAACTTCCCTCCTCTCTAACTCCTTAAGTGCTTTTCGAGTTTCGTCATCGTCCTTGACGAGATTGTCCATCTGCTCGTGTAACTCACTCAGCTGGCCCCTCAGACGACCCCGGTATCTTCGAGCTTTCCGAAGCTCTTGTCTTAACTCCTCCTCAATCTCGAAGGCGTTGGCCTTCTCAACATACTCTTGACGTGTCTTGGAGAGCTCAGAGATGACAAGGGCATCGTTGGCCGGGTCGTCTTCGAATGGGGTTGCCCCACTGAGGGTACTCGGGACGGGGATTGAAGCAGGTGTCGCCATGATGTTCCTTCTGACAACTCAATGCCACTTGGAACGAAGTGAACTGTGTTAAAAAGTCCAACTACAATAATAGCGATACTAGTCCTTTAATTAAGGCATGATTACTTAACTAAGACGACCAATTAAGACTATCAAATGTGAACAATAGTATCGCTCGCCCAAGATAACACAACTATGCGCCGAGAGACGCATCAGTCGACCACGACGACCAGCACTACCACTAGTACTACTACGTCGACCACGTCGACCACGACAACTACGTCGACCACGACGACCAGCACTACCACTAGTACTACTACGTCGACCACGACAACTACGTCGACCACGTCGACCACGACGACCAGCACTACCACTAGTACTACTACGTCGACCACGACAACTACGTCGACCACGTCGACCACGACGGCCAGCACTAGCACTAGCACTAATACGTCGACCACGACGACCAGCACTACCACTAGTACTACTACGTCGACCACGACGACCACTAGCACTACTACGTCGACCACGACGACCACTAGTACTACTACGTCGACCACGACGACCACTAGTACTACTACGTCGACCACGTCGACCACGACGACCACTAGTACTACTACGTCGACCACGACGACCACTAGTACTACTACGTCGACCACGACGACCACTAGTACTACTACGTCGACCACGACGACCACTAGTACTACTACGTCGACCACGACGACCACTAGTACTACTACGTCGACCACGACGACCACGACAACTACGTCGACCACGTCGACCACGACGACCAGCACTACCACTAGTACTACTACGTCGACCACGACGACCAGCACTACCACTAGTACTACTACGTCGACCACGACGACCAGCACTACCACTAGTACTACTACGTCGACCACGACGACCACGACGACCAGCACTACCACTAGTACTACTACGTCGACCACGACGACCAGCACTGCCACTAGTCCTACTACGTCGACCACGACGACCAGCACTGCCACTAGTACTACTACGTCGACCACGACGACCAGCACTACCACTAGTACTACTACGTCGACCACGACGACCACGACGACCACGACGACCAGCACTACCACTAGTACTACTACGTCGACCACGACGACCAGCACTACCACTAGTACTACTACGTCGACCACGACGACCAGCACTACCACTAGTACTACTACGTCGACCACGACGACCACGACGACCAGCACTACCACTAGTACTACTACGTCGACCACGACGACCAGCACTGCCACTAGTACTACTACGTCGACCACGACGACCAGCACTGCCACTAGTACTACTACGTCGACCACGACGACCAGCACTACCACTAGTACTACTACGTCGACCACGACGACCACGACGACCACGACGACCAGCACTACCACTAGTACTACTACGTCGACCACGACGACCAGCACTACCACTAGTACTACTACGTCGACCACGACGACCAGCACTACCACTAGTACTACTACGTCGACCACGACGACCAGCACTGCCACTAGTACTACTACGTCGACCACGACGACCAGCACTACCACTAGTACTACTACGTCGACCACGACGACCAGCACTACCACTAGTACTACTACGTCGACCACGACGACCACGACGACCAGCACTACCACTAGTACTACTACGTCGACCACGACGACCACGACGACCAGCACTACCACTAGTACTACTACGTCGACCACGACGACCAGCACTACCACTAGTACTACTACGTCGACCACGACGACCACGACGACCAGCACTACCACTAGTACTACTACGTCGACCACGTCGACCACGACGACCAGCACTAGCACTAGCACTACTACGTCGACCACGACGACCAGCACTAGCACTAGTACTACTACGTCGACCACGACGACCACTAGTACTACTACGTCGACCACGACGACCACTAGTACTACTACGTAGCCATCTTGGCTCAAGGTAGTTGAATTCGTTTTTTCTATGGCACCCCCTCCCTCCTCCCCCGTCGCTCGTCGTCCTCCCGACATCGTGCAGCAGTGGAAGAGACCGCTTCCGGAGATTGATGATGATGAACTGACCAAGTCTGTACAAGATGCTATGATGGCCATTAAGAAGCTCGGACCAGAAGCCTTCAGAGATAAAACTGGTTTGGCGGATATGCCATGGAAGGTTAAAAGCTTCCTTGACATTATAAGAGCTTGTAAAGGGCTTATTGATAAGAACATTGAGTACGGCAAGATCAGCACTGTGAGTGGCAACATACTTTATTCGTTGGTCACTGAATTGACCATTCGTTCGACTGAATTTCACCATCGCATTGATCAGCTTGAGCTGAAAACGTTGCCCTTATCAAGACGGTTGGGCAACTTGAGGCTGTTCTGGATGGTGCGACCACTCAGGATAAGGGTATCTCTTCGAGCTCTTCCTCGAGTGCTGCTGAAGTGAGGAACAAGAAAAAGTCCTTTGCTGAGGCTGCTAGGCCTAAGAAGACTGGCCCAGCTCTGGCAGCTGAGGCTGGTAAGAAGACTGGTGTGCAACTTAGACTGGTAAGGCATCCTCCTGGAGGCGGCTCGGGAAGTTGGTGTGATGAGAGCGAAGATGATGAACTTCTCCCTCCTCCACCTCCTTCGAGACTAAGGAATGAACGGCAGCCATCGAGAGAGTTGAAGTCCACCTCCAAGGATTTTGTTGTGATTGTTATGGATAAGAGATGGCCTATGGCTCATAATGAACTTGTTGACAAAAGAAGGAGGGATCCTTCCTATCAGACTGACTTGCCTGTGATCAAGGTTGATGACGTTAAGGCCATAATTAGGAAGAAGGGCATTCGAACTGATATCTTTCAGCTTGCTCGAGGAGTTGGGGTGGGTTGTCCCAACGTCTCTGAACGTGATAAGCTGTTGGAGCTCCTGCAAAAAGAGAAGGGTGGTACTCTGGGATATTCGGAAGGATCTTCCGAGTATGATAGATGTGAAGATTGCCAATCATGGATATGACATTGATCGTGGAGAAGAGCTTGTGGAAGATCTTCTATCTCTAAACAATGTGAACGGCACCATTAATGATATTAAGGTTATGAGAATGACTGGTCAAGTAGCCTACATCAGGATGACTAAGGGCATCCGTAAGCAGCTGCCTGACCGCCCTTATGTTGACTGTAGAAGGGTAAGATTGGTGGATACTGGTTTTGTTGCGGTTTGCTACCGCTGTGGTAGTCGGGACCCCAAGCATGACTTCAAGAGTTGTGATAAGGACCCCATTTGTAAGATCTGCAGCTCCTCCGACCACTTAGCTGAAGCCTGTCCTAGAGAAGGCAGCAGCTATAAGGAGAAGAGTCACTGTAAGTTCTGTGATAAGGATGGTCATGGCCCCTTCGATAGTATGAGATGCGATAGCTTGATAAAACTATCTAGGAAGATAGCGGAGAAGCAGCGGGCAAGTGGTGTGAATGATGGTTTCTAACCGTGATAACCACATGACCAGGGCTGGGCTTAAGATAGCATATTGTAATATTGGTAGAACAATTGTTGGTGGCCAGACCTTACTTGACTATTATTCTGGCTGTGCTCCTGAAATTTTATGTATTTGTGAAGGAGGCCGTCTTGATTCTCGATGGTATTTGTCTTATGAGATCTTTTCTGCCATTGGCGGCAGATCCTATGTACTGGTGAGGAAAGATATTATGGTCAATAAATCCTTCTCGGTACAAGACCTGGTTGGGGTACAGATAGGTCTCATCTGGATTTTATGTCTTTACTGTGATATCACCGAGGATATGGATGTCACCCTTGATAGGGTAGAAGACAACTTGGTACGGACGGATGATAAATGGGTGATATTTATGGATAGTAATGCTTATAATGAGTTATGGGGTAAGGGCCCCTTTGGTAGTACCCGTCAGAAGACGCGGGGAACCAAGCTGGCTCGGTGGATTGAAGAAAATGATGTTAGGATCCACAATGACCCCTCTATGCCGACTTTTATTAGACCGGTTCCCGGGGGTGGTGTCAACGGCTATCAGTCCTCTTCCATTGATGTCTGCCTCTCTTCTGAGGTAGATATCGTTGGCTGGTCAACGGTGGATGGTGTTAGGCCCTATGACCACCTACTGATAGAGGCGATGGCGGTTACTGACAAGGCATCCATTAAGGTGAAGCGGGTCTACACTCGCATTAAGGATAAGCCTGCTTACTATGATGATCTGAAGTTGGTGGCCTCTGATTGGTATCATGACCTTCCGGACTTTATGCTCGCCATGGACGTTGATGCTGCTATTGCTGATGTGGTCGATAAGATCAAGACGGTCAAGAACCGACACCGTAGCGAACATTCTCTTGAGGTCAATCTGGACTCCCCCAGATTGGTGGGGCGACAGGTTGACCGCGTTGCGCAAGGAGGTCAGGTCTCTTCAGCGGGCCGCCTATAGTACTGGTTGTGCTGCAGCTTGGTATCGATATAGGAAGGCCAGGAACCACTATAACAAGGAGATCCGGAGGACTCGTACTGATTGGTTCTATAAACAGCTCTCCAATGAGCGTGACTATGGTCGTATTCTGAAGAAGAGGGCGAAGCCCAAGGCCAGCTCCTTGGTGGGATCTACGCCAAGTGCGGATGAGGAAGTTTTCAGGCATCATACGCCTGATCAGCCTTGTCATGATCTAGTGACTAAGCCTGCTTCTGATCAGGAAATCGAACTGGTTCTTGCACTGATTGACGACTCCCTGCTGGAGGAAGTATGGGATAGCTGGGGCGGAAGAGGGACTCCTCTCCCGGCTTGGATGGGATTGTTTATTCTGACATTCGAGAATGCGGACAATACCTGAGACTAGGCTTAGAGAAGATATTCCGCCACATGGTGTGGCTGGGGTATTTTCCAGAACATGGTAAAGACCTGGCTATGATTCTACTCTGGAAAGGAAAAGGCGATTTGAGCCATGGGGATAGTTATCGTCCCATAGGCATGTCTTCCTGTCTTACTAAGTATCTGGAGATGCTGATGGTTGCTCTCATCAGCAGATTTGAGAAGGCCCTTCCCCCTCACTCTGATTTGTCTCGCCGGTTGTCCCTCTCCTATGGTTATGTCGAGGGAAAAGACACTAGCATGGCTGTGCAAAAGGCGACTGAGGTTATGAAACAGTTGACTGATGAGGGGAAAGCTGTTATTGCTCTAAGTCTCGACATGAGGGGGGCCTTCAGTAATGCCCGTCATGATGTGATATGCACTACAGTAGAAGAGATGTGTGGGTCCCCGGTCCTCTTCAATCTGGTCTCTAGTTACTTACATCGAAGAAGATGCTTTTATAAAGGGAAGATGAGGCTCTCCATGTCCTTCAGCGGCACTCCGCAGGGAGGTGTAGTCTCACCATGTGTGTACCGTATATTTCATACGGTCCTTATGGGCATCATTGAAAGCTGTTCTACGGATGATGTCAGATTGATTCCTATCGTATATGCTGATGATACTTTAGTCATTTTATCTGGCGATAATGATCAGGCGGTGGTGGAGGCTGTGGGCAGGCTCCTGGATGCTCTGGCTGAGCAGCTCCCTGCCCTTGGCCTGAACATAAGCGAGGAGAAGAGTGTCCTACTGGGTGATAAGGCTTTCATAGAACGATATGACTGTGTTCGTGGCATAAAAGTGAGACCTGCTATCGGTTACCTTGGTATGAGACTCACCCTTGGTGGTTCCTGGCTACCTCATTTTGAAGAAGCTGTAGCCCGGGCCCGAAGGGAGATTGAGATGTGTCGACGCCTTGTAGGGAAGGATGGTTGCTCTGCACTCAGCCCTAAGGGACGAGAGGTGATTAGGAACCACATTACGGGCGTCCTGGCCTATGGTCTGGTATGCTGGGGTGACCGCTTACGATTCAAGACCACTCGTGATAGGATCTCTGCTGTCGACCTCCGACTGGAGAAGGTTCTACTTGGTGTCCCAGGGACAGCTAATCCTGGCCTATGTGCCCTCCTGAGTGATAGGAAGGCTACTATATATGAGCGACTGTGTGTCCGTTATGCGTCATTATGGCTTAGAGGTCTTCCCCCAAGCCCGAAGTGGTGGGGAACGGTGGTCAAGCAACCATATCCCGTGAAGGGCACTGTGGATCATACTGTTACTAATGCCACCCCCCTTCCTAGGGGATGGGTTCACATTGGCAATGGCCGTGAGGTCACTGGTACGATAACTGAGGGTCTGGCTGGTGGAAAGGTGATCTTCCCGGAGGTTGAGGTGGTCATTTATACTGATGGTAGCCGAACTCCGGCTGTTGATGACAATGACGATGATACTACTCGGGTGGGAGCAGGCTATTATTCAGACTCCGAACTGATAGGGAATGGGCGGGTGAAGCTTCCGCACTTCGCCAACATTGCTCAAGCTGAGTCCCTAGCAGTATTGGAAGCTATGAGGAAGGCGGCTGAGAGCGGCGGCTTTTTCCACCATATTGATTGCCTCTGATTCTCAGGCAATCTTGAAATCCCTCCTTTCGAGGAGGAAATCACAGTTGTCCTCTGATATTGTTGACCTGGCTCTTAGCACCGACATCGACTTTAGGTTTATTTGGGTCCGCGGACATGCTGGCTCGACTGGCAACTCGATTGCCGACGGTATGGCTCGTAGCGGCTCCATCGTGGGCACCTTCAGGACTGTCCCGGTACCAGGCAGTCACCTACGAGAGTTGGTATCTCAATCGGTACGGACGAGGCTCCCTTTGAGCACCCACTGGCAGGAGATCAAGAACAAGACGATTCGGAGTTTCATCACGAGCAACCATCATTTGGCTATTTTGGAGCGTTCTATCCGGTTTCGTATGCATCGGCATGCCTTACGAGCCATATTTGGCCTACTCAGGACCGGTCGCTACAGGTCAAGGAGTAATAATTTTGTTAACCCTAATTGTGCCAGGTGTGGTGGGGTTCCGGATGATACTGTCCATCGCTTGATGTTCTGTTCGGCTCACCAGGAGAGCCGATCGAAGATTCTTGGAATGGTTCCGAGGAGGATCTATGGTCCCTCTTTCTTTCTGACTCGGGCAAGCCGTATTAACAGTCTTGGAAGGTTGGTTAGGAGGATGGGTATTTAGCCGGTGACCTTTCTCTATTGCCGTAATACGCCTCTGTTGGCGTCACGGCTTATTCTCGTTTACACACACACCAAGATCCGAAAAGTCTGATCCAGATTCCGTAATAACGATTCTGATGCGTGATTCCTGATCCTGAACCTTGATGCATGAGCCGGAATCTTGATCCACGATCCTGATACGCGATTCGTGATCCAGATCACGCGTGATCCAGATTGTTGATTCTGATCCTTGATCCGTGAGGCAAATTCGTGATCCATGATCCGTGGATCGCGGATCTGAGAAATTCTCGGCCACGTTGAGAAATTTCGGTCATCCATGATCCACTAGCTCAGTGGATCAAAGTAGGTTATCCGAATCATTCAAAGGTACGAGTGCATGATGCGAAAATCGTCTCACGCACAGAATCATTCTGCTTTACCGTGTTACAGAGGCCCGATCCTGTTACGGCGCCATTCCTTAGCGGTACCCTCAAGTTGATCTGATCCTTGATCTCCCTGGGTCTTAGGACAGTAATCTAAATTGTCAACGGTGAGGATAGATCCTAAGTCGTCCGATTATCCAACTGACGACCTAACCTGCCGGGCTGTTTAGCCCGACGTCAATTGATTCGCGACGAATGAGCAAAGAGAGCCAGACTCGCACCGCTCGGCCTAGCCGTGCCAAATTCTAAGGCCTACGTGCTCCGATCCGTGGGACCTGATCCGTCGACTCCCTCCGCTGAGTCATAAACAAGTATTCTGATCCTCAAGTATGAGATCCACGTGCGATCTGATCCATGGATAGTGATTCGGATTCGTGGATCACCCACTTGATCGTGACAAACGGTACTCGAGACAAAACTCAAGAAAATAGTGGAAAGAATCAAGACCTGATCCGTTCGTCTGATTTTTTTCTAAAGATCAGCCATGGATCAGGATCCGCATACCTACCCAGGTGTCTCCGGTAAACGCGTACAAAGTGAAGGCTATTGTGTACGACGCGAGGTAACAGTAGCAGCGGCTGTACAGCACAGCCAGGTTCGATACGATTCAGCTGTTAGACTATGATCATCGCTGGCACTTACCTGCCATCGTGACACACTATGATGAGTTTATAGTGTACATCGCAACTCCCCGTAATAGAGCAACTCGAAGAATAGAATTATATACTCAACTTGGTAGTAGTATGATGAGCAATGAGAATATGTAACGCAGCTAAGTCTCGCAAGTCTGGCATTAAACATTCCCCGACTTGGAGTTAAACTTGCCCCGACTGAACACAACGCTATCAAGCTCATGAGGAAAAATAAACTTGTGAGAATATCACCGCATATCCGATACCACAATCCGATCTATCCTGATATGCTTTTCAAGAACTGAGTTGGGTGAGATGATGGACATTGCTCGGGCCGAGCTGAATAAGCACGCGAAGCGACAAGCACGCGGCCTCGACCCTCAAGGTGTCAGCATGAAGCCGCAACGTCCTCGAACCGACCAGCGAAGGAGGTTGGAAAGGATGGCCAGCGATCCGCGTTACCTTTACAGAGAACTGAGCTTTTTCAACCGCAGCAGTAGTCACCTCCTCATACTATCCACTAACACCCTCTTGGCTCGGAGCTATGGATAATACTTGAGCCTCAGGCATCATCCATTACCTTGAGCCAAGGTAAAAAGCTAGCGAAAGCGCTACGCTAAGCTGTGGATCATCCACAGTGGGTGGGTGATGGAATTTGACGATCCACCAATGGTTCTGAAATCCTGCGGCTCGCGTTTGGTTCGTTGCTAGTAGTGGGACACGCAACACGCATCAATTCAATGCCCCGGGAGGACAAGGAGAGTCCCTCGGACCACATGAGAGCCCTTCATACAAAGATACGCACAGGACATGGGGGAGTGTTAGCGAAGTTGAAAGCACTCATGTCTGTTGGGCCGGATGATCGCGGAGTAAAGGGCATGAGGGAAGCGGTCATTAGACGATAAGGTCGAAGGTTCGAAGGCTGAGGGGATTGTCGCTGGCAATGTCTGTTGTGGTTCAGTCAGACCCCGACTCTGATCTCGACAGAGAATGGAGAAAACCAGAAGCTTATTCCTCAAAATCCCTGTGTATGCGTACTGAATCGATAATCGATAGCTTATACAGTAGCTACACATCAGAACCCGCGCGCGCCACGAGAGTGATATAAATGGGGCTCAATTTATTGAACTAGTTCAGACGGAGCGAAGATGGCTTCCTGCAAATGTCGGAAAGGAGGAAGGTGGGGGGCCTCGGAGGCAGAACCTCCATAAGGAAAGGGGCACACATGGGGTGGTCGTGGTCAGAGGGCAAGACAGCAAACCGCGCAGGAAGACAGCGGTTTTCGCCTCCCACCCACCCACCCCTTTCACCGCTCTTACTAGAAGGTACTGGCGTGGGCGGCGTCAGTACGGGAGATCGCACTCGGGTGAAGTGCTCTCTCCCCAACCCTCTCTTCTAGTAAGGCAAGACACGAGCGATCGGTTGAAGCACTGTAACATACTTGTGAAAGGGACACCACAATAACTAAGGATGTGGCAATACGAATCAATACATTCGCCCTCCTTGCCACATGATAGTACAGCTCGAGAGCATACGAGATGCTGGCTGTCCATGATAGAGAATATCAATGGAGTTTGAAACAAGCGTTGAAATGGATGAAGTGGTCGAGTAGACTGCGCTCATTATATTCTTAACGACAGTAATCACTAATGAACGACAATGTCTGAGCAAGTTCCGTAATAAACGCCTTGGAACTTCGACCACATGTAGAGGATAGTGTAAACCCCAGGCTGAGTGTTAGCTGGTATGATAAGATCAGCAGAGGAGGCATCGGTGTAAACATTCTTATGATAAAAAGGTAAGCAGTCCTCCAACGGCCAAGTGAAATCTACCCAGGATGGATCCTCCTTATAAGGGGCCATCTTGAACACGATACATGTACCTAACACATGAGAGGTCGAGGGGACGATGAGATATGCCATCACCATCAGAGACCGAGTTAGTGTGACCATTGCCCATCCAAGAAATATGAAGCTTCCCACCTGAAGAGGATACATCAGAAGACTCGAGAAGATCTTCGAGGGGACCTCGAGTAACCTCCGCGAGACTTAGCATGTTCGGAGCACCGTCAGAGCCAGCACGCCTGCAAGGCCTCAGAGAGGTCTCGTCCAAGGGCTTGTAAGGCGGGGGTAAACCCTCACACTGACTTAAGGACGGCTTGGGGCACATTGGGCGCTGAAGGGAAGCATCATAGAGATGGGCTGAAGATGAGTTGCTCATTACCGCATAATACTGGTCGGGGTGGTTGTGGGTTGTTGGACCCATCCTCGGAACCCCACTCTTAATGTCACCCTTCAGATTAAACACCCAACTGTGAGCAGAGGCTTCAGTGATGGTCATAAAGACGATGATGAAGATACCACAGATCATCATTCTGGGAGGCGTGCAAGACAAACCTGCCGCTTCATCTCCCCTCCCCCAGGCGATTTAACTATCACTCAAAAAGACAGAGATCATAACAACCAGTTGCAAATTCGAGACGATCATGAAGACGCTCGAAAATGTCTCGGTGCTATGAGCATGTAGTCGTCTCTCCTCAGTTCTAACTTCGGAACTCGACATAGGGAGTCGGGAGGCCGAGTAAAGAGAGACCGCGCGCTGACTTGGCGCGAATGCGGGCCGCTAGCTAATACAGCTAATCTGTCTACTTCATCTACGGGCAATTTCCAAGATCCACGGCAACCGACCAAAATCCAGGGCGGCTGACCAAAATCCAATGCAGCTGACCAAAATCCAAGGCAGCTGAGCAGAATCCAAGGCAGCTGACCAAAATCCAAGGCGGGTGAGCGTTTTACAGGGCGCGCCTCCATGCTAGCGCCAGGATACGGTGTGACGAACCGCTGGTTCGAGGGGGCCGCGCACAGTAGTAGGCGCGCGCCTCAGTTGTCTACATATAACCGTCAGCCGTTTCATTTTTTGGGGGGGCCCCTAAGCTGAGATTTCGAGTGATAAGAGAGACTCTAGTACGAGTTTACTCGTTTGCTGCCACTGTGGACTCCTCCTACGTGGCATTTGATCTCTGCAACCCCCCTCTCAACTACTACACCTCTGACTTCGAGTTCCAAGTATTTGGGATTGAGGCCTTCCAGAACTACTGTGACATCAAAAACCACTCAGACTTGTCTACATCGACTTCCCCTTTCCTTCGGTTCTGCTAAGGCCACCCCGATACTTCACAACGGAAACAAGGCACGCAGCGACTACCTGTTACGCTCCGTCTATGTTTATGCGTGCGGAGTAGTCTGGGCAATAGCTCTTTCATAAGATCCAATGGATCTGGATGTGAGATGGATCTGATCCATCTCACAAGCTCCCTTTGGCCTTGTGTTCCACGTATGAGTAAGAAGAATACAACACTACCCCGTCAGTCGTCCAGCAATCCCTCTGACGATCGGGAGTATATACAGTAGTAATACTGTGGATTTGCATCCATCAGTCCAGAGTTCAAACCCTAGGAATGGCATTTTCGGTTTGAGAAAACGCGATTTGCCAGTGCATCCACAAGGTCACTCGAGTGTGCTTAGTAAGCCTTCTCTTCTCATCGTCTCATTGGCAGGGGGACGTCCTCTTCACAGTCCACTGATTTTGTTACATATAAAGCTGTCACCCACGAGTCCAAGAGAAGAGTAGCATTCGAAATTGGGCAGAGATTCCCATTAGGTCTACCATAACATGCCACAGTCGGCCACGGCAAAACGGCGCCAACCATCATCTGTCCTCCCCAACAAACACGATAAGGGGACTCATCTCGAACCCACCACTCAAGAACGCAAGACCCACTTTGAAGGGAACCGCTCCCTCGCTACTCGCACGATAAACAGGAAGCGATTTTCTCGCCATACAATTCGAACCTCTTGGGAACTGCAACCACTCGCCGTACCACAGCCAACGGGTCCTCGGCACCATGGTATTTGCACAGCTCGTCGACTTCCCAGTCCGTCAGAATCTTCTGTGGGGGCATCTCGCCGTCCACGGCAGCAGCAAGCTCACACCGCCCTTCATGCAACCGTCTCTCGAGTATCTTCGATTTCTTCGCATTCACACGTTCACCCGCTTGCCAAGTCTCCGTTACAAAGACCCGAGACAAACTGCCGTCAATGCTCGACCGACGGGGCTCCCATTCCGAGTGAGGGAGGGTCCGTCGACTGGACGTCCTGTTTATGTAAGAGTAGACTGAGTAGGCGGTGGCATCGAAGGTCTCCCGCAAGTGACCGGAGTGGAGGAGGCAGACGATCGCAACTGCGACCCTCTCGATTTCACAGTGAAGATTTTTTCGGCATTTTTCGCTCAGCTTCAAGAGCGTTAGCTTTTCATCCTTTACAGCAGCTTTCTCCAGCTGGTCGAAGATCTCCTCAATCACTCCTCCCTCGTCGGGAGCTTCTTTGAGACGTTTGCTCGGCGGAGCGGAGTCCTCCACGCCACACACGTCGCAATAGCCGTCACAGACTGGCCGCTGATGGTCACCCATGTGCGCAGCAAGATACGCCCTTCGACACTGCGCTGTGGAGAAGGCGTACTCGGCTAGAGCGTAGAGTTCTTGCAAGGCGTTGGGCTTCCAGTACACCATCACACTTTGCCGACAGATGTCGAACGGTGACGCCATCAACACCGAAATTGCAGGCCGGCCGTCGCGGCCACAACGACCTGAGGGAAGGGCATCTCCTCGGCGCGAGTGCGGTACCCCGTTGAAGGGTTTGCAGTAGTAGAATGAACGAAATAGAGTAGATAGAGTATGGAGTAGCCGGGAGAATAGGAGCTACCACCGGGAGGCTAGTAGCAGGAAATAATTTTGTACTGCCTGTGGGAATTTCCGTGAATTCACGGGAACGGTAAGAATGATCCATTCTTCCCACTTTTGGACCACCCTGGCCAATATAGTGGCTCTAGTGAACACAGTTCTAGTGAGGCGGCCCTCGTCTGGCCTACCCGATTCCTGTTGATAGTGCTGAATACTGGGAGGCATCGAATAGTGGACGACCCATCGTACGCCAGAGTGATGGACACCCATACCGAAGGCGACCGTCGCCACGATCACCTTGCTTTCACCTGAGGCGCTGCAATGCCTCGCCCAATTGTGACAGAACGAAGATGACTGCAGCAGCAGCTGGCCACCGGACGAGTTTTTAGTGACCACTAATTTGTAGAATTAGCGTGACAGCCTCCATGCTGAGAGACGAGGCGATCGTAGCATGCACAGCACGACGTTTAAGGAAGGCTGCAATCGGCTTGCCAACCTTCTCACCCGACACCCAAGATTTGTGGACAGCAGCCCGACTGTCCGTGGCGAGGTCACCATGATACCACACTGCAGAGATACCAGCATCTCTCAGACTTCCGCAGATGTCTTCCGTCTCCTTTCTACTCAGGCAGTACACGATACCACAAGATTCGCTCGCCGGGCCCGCAGCACACAACCTGAACCTCGATCATACCCAACTGGCTCGGATGAATTCCCCAGCTACTTTTTCACTGTAGCCAAGAGGAGCTCAGTGGCCTTCGCTTTATCCCGCGGTTTGTACAGAACAGAGTAGAAGATGTTGGGTCGATCGCAGGGCGCCCGCTTGATGTTAGTCCGGGAGCGATTGAGGTCCAGCCGAGTGCATATATCTTCAACAACTTGCGGCGTCGCCGTAGCCGTGGTCGCGACTATTGGCACTCCCAGGAAGTGCTTCCTGAACGCAACGACTGCTGGTCACCATATGCTTGGCCTCCTACCGGAGCATTCCAAGTTTGAGATAGTCCTGGCGGAAGTCATGCCCCCACTGAGAGATGCAGTGGCTCTCATCAACCGCTATCAAACCAATACCCTCCGACTTGTGAAGATGACCGAGAAGATTCATGAATTGGGCACTCTTCGCGATCCTCTCGGGTGTTACGAAGAGTATCTGAGGTCGAAGGATGCGCGGAATCTTTGAGGTAGGAAGAGGCATGCTCCCTCCTTGGGGAGTGGGGATGTATCAGCTGTGGTACATCGACTTTCCTCTCCTTCATCTCTTTCCGTACTGCCGTCTGCCGCTGCCTCGTCTCCTGCGCGCTCAGCAGACGTGCCGCCAGTCAAACGCAAAAGTGAGTCAGGAGGAGTGAGAAAACATGAGTATAGTAAAATGTAGCTCCCCTCGCCCCCTCTCCAATGTTGAAATCCTACACTCCGTATAGTGTTAGCCTGCGTCAAAATGCAACATTGGAGGGGGGCAGGCAGCGCGCGCGCAATTGAGTCATACTTCTGCGATTGACTGCAGTAGGGAAAAGATTGGCGCTGACGCGCGCGAAACTCGTTTGCTGTCTCAGGTAGGGGACAGTCTAAGCATAAGAATGCGTACTACATAACAGCTTCGCAGAGGAAAGATATACTCAGTGACTGGCAGAAGGGTCTCTCTTCGAGAAGAATCGCTGAGAAGGTCGGCTGCAGCCAGTCATCAGTCGTGAGGATCGTCAGAATGGCCACAGCACAGAGAGCCAGCAGAACTGGCACTATCCGGCAGGGTCGCCCGAGGTTGATTAATGAGCGGCACCGTCGTGGTATTATGAGGCAGTTTGTGCAGGCTAGGGCATCCCGACCTTTTTTAACCGCCAAAGCCTTCTACGAGTCCCAGGGGTATCCCTTTTCGTACGACACCTTCCTAAGGACTATCCACAGTGAGGGGTGGCAGTGCAGAAGGACGCCTAGAAGGGTTTTGCAGCGCAGAGGAGACCGCCAGAAGAGAATCAAATGGGCCAGATCGATAAAAAAAACCTGTCATGGACAGCCAAGTAGAATAGCGACTTTCTTTCGCAGAGGCGTTGGTATGTACATGGACGGTGTTACGATAGGTTTCGACGTAGAGGGAAGCCGGGCTGCTGCTAGAGAGAAATCCTGGGGTCACGCTGACCATACTCCGTGCGCAGTGCGCTCTTGCTTCAGGATGAGCAGGAAAATCAAGTTCGTCGGCGTCTTAGCATGGGGAGAGCGCCCAATAATAACTCCCATAGCAGACAACTCAGCGAAAGCGTACGAGAACTTCTTCCGCACTGTCGCCATACCCTTGCTTCGTAAAGAGCGAAGCGGAATAAATCCAATCGAAAAACGATAATGTTGGATAACTACATTGCTCCAAGAACATCTTTATGCATGAGGACCGTTGTGGCTGGGGGTTGTCGATTTTTGGACTTCCCCCCACGCAGTCCAGATTTAACATGTATCGAAACATCGTTTGGAATATTGAAGAACAGGCTAAGGCTGGCAGTAACTTCCGAGGGTTTGTGCCCCGCTGAACAGTCATTCATTGAAAGGGTTACACGTATATACTCCGAAATTGATGGGGACCTTTTAATAGAGAGCATGAGTAAACGTCTGCAGATGGTTTTGAATAGCAGAGGCGAGCTGATAAGATATTAGGTTCTTCTCACTTGTGAATGATATTTCGGTGACCATCAATTTCAGTGTGTTTGGACATGTAAAAAGAATCGTTGATGAAAGCGAACCCTATGTCGCGTTTGTCAATCATTCAAGCAGGGGAGAGGGATAGATCTATCTTCATATTGGAAGCCTCGCGGACTAACAAACCTGAAAAAACTTCGAATAATCGTTCCGCCGTCGCAATTCGCTCGATACCTGGTAATTTCCGCGCTGTACGCTCAACGATAAAGCGTCATCACATTTGCTCATTTGTGGCACTTTGGGCGACCCTGATCAGCTGATCAGCTGATCACTTGATGTCTTGAGATATTCAAAATAAATTTTCTTCATTTTTCTGGGTGATCAGTGATCAGGTGATCAGTTTTGCGTTTCGGCATGGCACAAATCGAATTATTCCTCGACCTCGAAGCAACCGTTTCCGAAGCCCCTGGCAGTGTCAATGCCACATCAGAGTCCACTGCCGACTCCTTGCAGAGCTTTATTGTCCCGGATTCCGTAAACCCTACCGTATATTCTCCCATCGAGGGCTCTACGCCCGATATCCAGGTGAGAGGGAGAACCTATGGCATATGGTTCTGATTCGAGCACTTTGATTTCCATCTGTTGTGTTTGATTCAGGAACCGGTACCGGAGTTGCCTGTGGTTTCGGCTCCCCCAAGGCGCTCTCCTGACTACTCCCGATACTACTTGATCACCTGGGCAAGACCACGCACGTTAGGCATTCTCCCGGGGGTACATGTGAGCAAAGAGGCATTCGGGACGGAGATTGAAGGAGCCTTCTCTCATCATAGTATCCCTTTGAGTTTCTACTGTGTCTGCTGTGAACCGCATTGCAATGATGACGGACTGCATTTTCATGTGTCTACTTGTGCCGGCAGACGTCATCGTTGGCCAGCCTTAGCAAAATTTCTAAGAGAGCGGGGCTTTTTCACTAACTTCCGGCCTTTTCGAAGTTACCTGAGCAGCTACAGTTATTCCACCAAAACTGACCCTAACCCATATCTAAGTGTTGGTCATCCCCCCATAACAAGCACGCCATCGTTATTGGAGTCGACAACCACCGACAATAAAGAAGAAACGGGACAGTCTTGCCGGATTAGAAAACTCAGCGATATTTCATCGTGGATAGTGGCTAAAAAGCTGCGCACCGAGCGTGCGTTTTTGGCTGCTGCTCACCAAGAGAAGAGGGTTAAAGAATACATTCTCAATCAGAAGGAGCCTGTAAAAAATCTTCTTGCTAGAGTCTGGGCCATGGAAGATGCCGCCCAAGAAGCTACACTCGGCAATCAGAGTCGTTTAGACAAATTACACAAGGCTGCCCAGGCTGACTGCCTATGCGACGGAGTTACAGAGACAGCCCTGGTGGACATTTTGTCCCGTAACGGTGTGCAGATCTCTCGCTTTTCTTCTGCCATCATTAACCTGCTTAAGGCTGGCCGAAGCCGAAATTGGAATCTGGCTATAGCTGGCCCTAGCGGCTGTGCGAAGACGTATTTAGTACGACATTTATCTGAGATCTATCGCACTTGCTCTCTTTCTTCCGGTAGCTATCCCCTGGCGATTTTGCTTGACAAAGAGGTTGAGTTGTTCATTCTCGATGATTTCCGCTACCACCCAAGGCAAACCGGATTTGCTCTCTGTGATGCCCTGCCTTTCTTCGAAGGCAAAGAAGAAATTACGATTGCTCTACCCAAGAGTAGCACCAAGTGTGATGCTACTTATAAAAACGATGCACCCGTAATCATCACGGTGCCTGGAAGATTCAACTGTAAGGATTTGAGTCCAGATGATAACGAGATGCTTAACCAGAGGTTCTGCTGGCTCTACCTGACCAATCCCATTGAAATACCGTTCCGTAAAGATCTCCCAGGATGTGGTGCCTGTTTCGCTAAAACGATACTTTCGAACAACAGTCCCACCGATGCTTAGCTGTGTAGTGTGATTCTTTTCGTCCGTTCGCATGATATATACCCAGTAGCAGAATGTTACTACTATTACTACAATAGTTTGACCATGAGTTGTTTTTTGTTGCGTTCACTCGTGTTCCACTGCCTCTTAGTACTCTTGCCGAGCCCCCTCAACTATCATGCCCGACAGAACGCGTCATACTTCAGCCGTCTCCACCGCCCCAACTGCTGCAGTAGGGAAAAGATTGGCGCTGACGCGCGCGAAACTCGTTTGCTGTCTCAGGTAGGGGACAGTCTAAGCATAAGAATGCGTACTACATAACAGCTTCGCAGAGGAAAGATATACTCAGTGACTGGCCGAGGATCGTCGAAATGGCCACAGCATAGAGAGGCAGCAGAGCGGGCACTATCCGGCAAGGTCGCCCGAGGTTGATCAATGAGCGGCACCGTCGCGGTATTATTAGGCACTTTGCGCAGGCTAGGACATCCCGACCTTTTTCAACCGCCAAAGCCTTCTTCGAGTCCCAGGGGTATTCTTTTCGTACGACACTTTCCGAAGGACAATCCACAGTGAGGGGTGGCAGTGCAGAAGGACGCCTAGAAGGGTTTTGCAGCGCAGAGGAGACCGCCAGAAAAGAATCAAATGGGCCAGATCGATAACAAAAGCCTGCCTTGGACAGCCAAGTAGAATAGCGACTTTCTTTCGCAGAGGCCATGGTATGAACATGGTCGGTGCAACGGTAGGGTTCGACGTAGAAGAAAGCCGCGCTGCTGCTAGAGAAAAATCCTGGGGTCACGCTGACCATACTCCGCGTGCAGTGGGCTTTCGCTTCACGATGAGCAGGAAAATCAAGTTTGTCGGCGTCGTAGCATGGAAGGAGCGCCCAATAATAACTCCCATAGCAGACAACTCAGCGAGAGCGTACCAGAACTTCTTCGGCACTGTCGCCATACCCTTGCTGCGTAAGAGAGCGAAACGGAATAAATCCAATCGAAAAAGGGAAAATGTTAGATAACTACATTGCTCCAAAAAAGCGTCATCACATTCGCTGGTTTGTGGCACTTTGACCGACCCTGATCAGCTAATCACTTGATGTTTTGAGACACAGTATTTCAAAATAAATTATCTTTACTTTTCTGGGTGATCAGTTTTATCGAATTATTCCTCCACCTTGAAGCAATCCTTTCCGAACCCCCTGGCAGTTTCAATGCCACATCAGAGTCCATTGCCGACTCCTTGCAGAGCTTTATTGTCAAAGATTCCATAAACTCCACCGTATGTTCGCTCATCGAGGGCTCTACGCCCGATACCCAGGTGAGAGGGGAGAACATGGCATATGGTTCTGATTCGAGCGCTTTGACTTCCATCTGTTGTGTCTGTTTCAGGACCCGGTACCGGAGTTGCCTGTGGTTTCGGCTCCCCCAAGGCGCTCCTCTGATCATTCCCGATATTGCTTGATCACCTGGGCAAGACCACGCACGGTGGGCATGCTCCCGGGGATACATATGAGCAAAGAGGCATGAGCGGGACGGAGATTAAAGGAACCTTCTCTCATCATAATATCCCTTTGAGTTTCTACTGTGTCTTTTGTGAACCGCATTTTAATGATGGCGGACTACATATTCATGTGTCTACTTGACGTCATCGTTAGCCAGCCTCAGCCAAAATTCTAAGAGAGCGGGGCTCTTTTACTAATTTCCGGTCTTTTGGAAGTTACCTGAGCAGCTACAGTTATTCCACCAAAACCGACCCTGACCATATTTAAGTGTTGGTCGTCCCCCATAACAAGCACGCCATCATTATTGGAGTCGACAACCACCGACAATAAGGAAAGAAACGGGACAGTCTAGCCGGATTAAAAACTCAGCGATATTTCATCATGGATAGTGGCCAAAAAACTGCGCACCGAGCGTGCGTTTTTGGCTGCTGCTCACCAAGAGAAAAGGGTTATAGAATACATTCTCAATCAGAAGGAGACTGTGAAGAATCTCCTCGCTAGGGTCTGGGCCATGGAAGATGCCGCCCAAGAAGCTGCACTCGGCAATCAGAGTCGTAGAGACAAATTACACAAAGCTGCCCAGGCCGACTGCCTATGCAACGGAGTTACACAAACAGCCCTGGTGGAAATTCTGTCCCGTAACGGTGTGCAGATCTCTCGCTTTTCTTCTGCCATCATTAATCTGCTCAAGGCTGGCCGAAGCCGGAATTGGAACCTGGCTATAGCTGGCCCTAGCGGCTCTGCGAAGACGTATTTAGTACGACTTTATCTTATATCTATTGTAGTTCCTCTCTTTCTTCCGGTAGCTATCCCCTGGCGATTCTCCTTGACAGAGAGTTTGAGTTGTTCATTTCCGATGATTTTCGCTACCACCCAAGACAAACCGGATTTGCTCTCTCTGATGCCCTGCCTTTCTTCGAAGGCAGAGAAGAAATTACGATTGCTCTACCCAAGAGTAGCACTGAGTGTGATGCTACTTATGAAAACGATGCACTCGTAATCATCACGGTGCCTGGAAGATTCAACTGTAAGGATTTGAGTCCAGATGATAACGAGATGCTCAACCAGAGGTTCTGCTGGATCTACCTGCCCAATCCCATTGAAATACCGTGCCGTAAAGATTTCCCAGGATGTGGCGCCTGTTTCGCTAAAACGATAATTTTCGAACAACAGTCCCACTGAGGCTCAGCTGTGTGTGATTCTTTTCGTCCGTTCGCATGATATATACCCAGTAGCTGAATATTACTACTAGTACTACAATAGTTTGATCATGAGCAGTGGTTTGTTGCGTTGCCGTACTTTTGCCGAGCCCCCTCAACTATCATGCCCGACAGAACGCGTTATACTTCAGCCGTCTCTACCGCCCCAACTGCAGCAGTAGGGAAAAGATTGGCGCTGACGCGCGCGAAACTCGTTTGCTGTCTCAGGTAGGGGACAGTCTAAGCATAAGAATGCGTACTACATAACAGCTTCGCAGAGGAAAGATATACTCAGTGACTGGCAGAAGGGTCTCTCTTCGAGAAGAATCGCTGAGAAGGTCGGCTGCAGCCAGTCATCAGTCGTGAGGATCGTCAGAATGGCCACAGCACAGAGAGCCAGCAGAACTGGCACTATCCGGCAGGGTCGCCCGAGGTTGATTAATGAGCGGCACCGTCGTGGTATTATGAGGCAGTTTGTGCAGGCTAGGGCATCCCGACCTTTTTTAACCGCCAAAGCCTTCTACGAGTCCCAGGGGTATCCCTTTTCGTACGACACCTTCCTAAGGACTATCCACAGTGAGGGGTGGCAGTGCAGAAGGACGCCTAGAAGGGTTTTGCAGCGCAGAGGAGACCGCCAGAAGAGAATCAAATGGGCCAGATCGATAAAAAAAACCTGTCATGGACAGCCAAGTAGAATAGCGACTTTCTTTCGCAGAGGCGTTGGTATGTACATGGACGGTGTTACGATAGGTTTCGACGTAGAGGGAAGCCGGGCTGCTGCTAGAGAGAAATCCTGGGGTCACGCTGACCATACTCCGTGCGCAGTGCGCTCTTGCTTCAGGATGAGCAGGAAAATCAAGTTCGTCGGCGTCTTAGCATGGGGAGAGCGCCCAATAATAACTCCCATAGCAGACAACTCAGCGAAAGCGTACGAGAACTTCTTCCGCACTGTCGCCATACCCTTGCTTCGTAAAAGAGCGAAGCGGAATAAATCCAATCGAAAAACGATAATGTTGGATAACTACATTGCTCCAAGAACATCTTTATGCATGAGGACCGTTGTGGCTGGGGGTTGTCGATTTTTGGACTTCCCCCCACGCAGTCCAGATTTAACATGTATCGAAACATCGTTTGGAATATTGAAGAACAGGCTAAGGCTGGCAGTAACTTCCGAGGGTTTGTGCCCCGCTGAACAGTCATTCATTGAAGGGGTTACACGTATATACTCCGAAATTGATGGGGACCTTTTAATAGAGAGCATGAGTAAACGTCTGCAGATGGTTTTGAATAGCAGAGGCGAGCTGATAAGATATTAGGTTCTTCTCACTTGTGAATGATATTTCGGTGACCATCAATTTCAGTGTGTTTGGACATGTAAAAAGAATCGTTGATGAAAGCGAACCCTATGTCGCGTTTGTCAATCATTCAAGCAGGGGAGAGGGATAGATCTATCTTCATATTGGAAGCCTCGCGGACTAACAAACCTGAAAAAACTTCGAATAATCGTTCCGCCGTCGCAATTCGCTCGATACCTGGTAATTTCCGCGCTGTACGCTCAACGATAAAGCGTCATCACATTTGCTCATTTGTGGCACTTTGGGCGACCCTGATCAGCTGATCAGCTGATCACTTGATGTCTTGAGATATTCAAAATAAATTTTCTTCATTTTTCTGGGTGATCAGTGATCAGGTGATCAGTTTTGCGTTTCGGCATGGCACAAATCGAATTATTCCTCGACCTCGAAGCAACCGTTTCCGAAGCCCCTGGCAGTGTCAATGCCACATCAGAGTCCACTGCCGACTCCTTGCAGAGCTTTATTGTCCCGGATTCCGTAAACCCTACCGTATATTCTCCCCATCGAGGGCTCTACGCCCGATATCCAGGTGAGAGGGAGAACCTATGGCATATGGTTCTGATTCGAGCACTTTGATTTCCATCTGTTGTGTTTGATTCAGGAACCGGTACCGGAGTTGCCTGTGGTTTCGGCTCCCCCAAGGCGCTCTCCTGACTACTCCCGATACTACTTGATCACCTGGGCAAGACCACGCACGTTAGGCATTCTCCCGGGGGTACATGTGAGCAAAGAGGCATTCGGGACGGAGATTGAAGGAGCCTTCTCTCATCATAGTATCCCTTTGAGTTTCTACTGTGTCTGCTGTGAACCGCATTGCAATGATGACGGACTGCATTTTCATGTGTCTACTTGTGCCGGCAGACGTCATCGTTGGCCAGCCTTAGCAAAATTTCTAAGAGAGCGGGGCTTTTTCACTAACTTCCGGCCTTTTCGAAGTTACCTGAGCAGCTACAGTTATTCCACCAAAACTGACCCTAACCCATATCTAAGTGTTGGTCATCCCCCATAACAAGCACGCCATCGTTATTGGAGTCGACAACCACCGACAATAAAGAAGAAACGGGACAGTCTTGCCGGATTAGAAAACTCAGCGATATTTCATCGTGGATAGTGGCTAAAAGCTGCGCACCGAGCGTGCGTTTTTGGCTGCTGCTCACCAAGAGAAGAGGGTTAAAGAATACATTCTCAATCAGAAGGAGCCTGTAAAAAAATCTTCTTGCTAGAGTCTGGGCCATGGAAGATGCCGCCCAAGAAGCTACACTCGGCAATCAGAGTCGTTTTGACAAATTACACAAGGCTGCCCAGGCTGACTGCCTATGCGACGGAGTTACAGAGACAGCCCTGGTGGACATTTTGTCCCGTAACGGTGTGCAGATCTCTCGCTTTTCTTCTGCCATCATTAACCTGCTTAAGGCTGGCCGAAGCCGAAATTGGAATCTGGCTATAGCTGGCCCTAGCGGCTGTGCGAAGACGTATTTAGTACGACATTTATCTGAGATCTATCGCACTTGCTCTCTTTCTTCCGGTAGCTCCGTCGTGGTATTATGAGGCAGTTTGTGCAGGCTAGGGCATCCCGACCTTTTTTAACCGCCAAAGCCTTCTACGAGTCCCAGGGGTATCCCTTTTCGTACGACACCTTCCTAAGGACTATCCACAGTGAGGGGTGGCAGTGCAGAAGGACGCCTAGAAGGGTTTTGCAGCGCAGAGGAGACCGCCAGAAGAGAATCAAATGGGCCAGATCGATAAAAAAAACCTGTCATGGACAGCCAAGTAGAATAGCGACTTTCTTTCGCAGAGGCGTTGGTATGTACATGGACGGTGTTACGATAGGTTTCGACGTAGAGGGAAGCCGGGCTGCTGCTAGAGAGAAATCCTGGGGTCACGCTGACCATACTCCGTGCGCAGTGCGCTCTTGCTTCAGGATGAGCAGGAAAATCAAGTTCGTCGGCGTCTTAGCATGGGGAGAGCGCCCAATAATAACTCCCATAGCAGACAACTCAGCGAAAGCGTACGAGAACTTCTTCCGCACTGTCGCCATACCCTTGCTTCGTAAAAGAGCGAAGCGGAATAAATCCAATCGAAAAACGATAATGTTGGATAACTACATTGCTCCAAGAACATCTTTATGCATGAGGACCGTTGTGGCTGGGGGTTGTCGATTTTTGGACTTCCCCCCACGCAGTCCAGATTTAACATGTATCGAAACATCGTTTGGAATATTGAAGAACAGGCTAAGGCTGGCAGTAACTTCCGAGGGTTTGTGCCCCACTGAACAGTCATTCATTGAAAGGGTTACACGTATATACTCCGAAATTGATGGGGACCTTTTTAATAGAGAGCATGAGTAAACGTCTGCAGATGGTTTTGAATAGCAGAGGCGAGCTGATAAGATATTAGGTTCTTCTCACTTGTGAATGATATTTCGGTGACCATCAATTTCAGTGTGTTTGGACATGTAAAAGAATCGTTGATGAAAGCGAACCCTATGTCGCGTTTGTCAATCATTCAAGCAGGGGAGAGGGATAGATCTATCTTCATATTGGAAGCCTCGCGTACTAACAAACCTGAAAAAACTTCGAATAATCGTTCCGCCGTCGCAATTCGCTCGATACCTGGTAATTTCCGCGCTGTACGCTCAACGATAAAGCGTCATCACATTTGCTCATTTGTGGCACTTTTGGGCGACCCTGATCAGCTGATCAGCTGATCACTTGATGTCTTGAGATATTCAAAATAAATTTTCTTCATTTTTCTGGGTGATCAGTGATCAGGTGATCAGTTTTGCGTTTCGGCATGGCACAAATCGAATTATTCCTCGACCTCGAAGCAACCGTTTCCGAAGCCCCTGGCAGTGTCAATGCCACATCAGAGTCCACTGCCGACTCCTTGCAGAGCTTTATTGTCCCGGATTCCGTAAACCCTACCGTATATTCCCCATCGAGGGCTCTACGCCCGATATCCAGGTGAGAGGGAGAACCTATGGCATATGGTTCTGATTCGAGCACTTTGATTTCCATCTGTTGTGTTTGATTCAGGAACCGGTACCGGAGTTGCCTGTGGTTTCGGCTCCCCAAGGCGCTCTCCTGACTACTCCCGATACTACTTGATCACCTGGGCAAGACCACGCACGTTAGGCATTCTCCCGGGGGTACATGTGAGCAAAGAGGCATTCGGGACGGAGATTGAAGGAGCCTTCTCTCATCATAGTATCCCTTTGAGTTTCTACTGTGTCTGCTGTGAACCGCATTGCAATGATGACGGACTGCATTTTCATGTGTCTACTTGTGCCGGCAGACGTCATCGTTGGCCAGCCTTAGCAAAATTTCTAAGAGAGCGGGGCTTTTTCACTAACTTCCGGCCTTTTCGAAGTTACCTGAGCAGCTACAGTTATTCCACCAAAACTGACCCTAACCCATATCTAAGTGTTGGTCATCCCCCATAACAAGCACGCCATCGTTATTGGAGTCGACAACCACCGACAATAAAGAAGAAACGGGACAGTCTTGCCGGATTAGAAAACTCAGCGATATTTCATCGTGGATAGTGGCTAAAAAGCTGCGCACCGAGCGTGCGTTTTTGGCTGCTGCTCACCAAGAGAAGAGGGTTAAAGAATACATTCTCAATCAGAAGGAGCCTGTAAAAAATCTTCTTGCTAGAGTCTGGGCCATGGAAGATGCCGCCCAAGAAGCTACACTCGGCAATCAGAGTCGTTTAGACAAATTACACAAGGCTGCCCAGGCTGACTGCCTATGCGACGGAGTTACAGAGACAGCCCTGGTGGACATTTTGTCCCGTAACGGTGTGCAGATCTCTCGCTTTTTCTTCTGCCATCATTAACCTGCTTAAGGCTGGCCGAAGCCGAAATTGGAATCTGGCTATAGCTGGCCCTAGCGGCTGTGCGAAGACGTATTTAGTACGACATTTATCTGAGATCTATCGCACTTGCTCTCTTTCTTCCGGTAGCTATCCCCTGGCGATTTTGCTTGACAAAGAGGTTGAGTTGTTCATTCTCGATGATTTCCGCTACCACCCAAGGCAAAACCGGATTTGCTCTCTGTGATGCCCTGCCTTTCTTCGAAGGCAAAGAAGAAATTACGATTGCTCTACCCAAGAGTAGCACCAAGTGTGATGCTACTTATAAAAACGATGCACCCGTAATCATCACGGTGCCTGGAAGATTCAACTGTAAGGATTTGAGTCCAGATGATAACGAGATGCTTAACCAGAGGTTCTGCTGGCTCTACCTGACCAATCCCATTGAAATACCGTTCCGTAAAGATCTCCCAGGATGTGGTGCCTGTTTCGCTAAAACGATACTTTCGAACAACAGTCCCACCGATGCTTAGCTGTGTAGTGTGATTCTTTTCGTCCGTTCGCATGATATATACCCAGTAGCAGAATGTTACTACTATTACTACAATAGTTTGACCATGAGTTGTTTTTTGTTGCGTTCACTCGTGTTCCACTGCCTCTTAGTACTCTTGCCGAGCCCCCTCAACTATCATGCCCGACAGAACGCGTCATACTTCAGCCGTCTCCACCGCCCCAACTGCAGTCAAACGCAAAAGTGAGTCAGGAGGAGTGAGAAAACATGAGTATAGTAAAATGTAGCTCCCCTCGCCCCCTCTCCAATGTTGAAATCCTACACTCCGTATAGTGTTAGCCTGCGTCAAAATGCAACATTGGAGGGGGGCAGGCAGCGCGCGCGCAATTGAGTCATACTTCTGCGATTGACTGGCGACCGTCTCGATTTCACAATGAAGATTTTTTCGGCATTTTTCGCTCAGCTTCAAGAGCGTTAACTTTTCATCTTTTGCAGCAGCTTTCTCGAGCTGGTCGAAGATCTCCTCAATCACTCCTCCCTCGTCGGGAGCTTCTTTGAGACGTTTCCTCGGCGGTGCGGAGTCCTCCACGCCACACACGTCGCAATAGCCGTCACAGACTGGCCGCTGTTGGTCCCCCATGTGCGCAGCAAGATACGCTCTTCGACACTGCGCTGTGGAGAAGGCGTACTCGGCTAGAGCATAGAGTTCCTGCAAGGCGTTGGGCTTCCAGTACACCATCACACTTTGCCGACAGATGTCGAACGGTGACGCCATCAACACCGAAATTGCAGGCCGGCCGTCGCGGCCACAACGACCTGAGGGAAGGGCATCTCCTCGGCGCGAGTGCGGTACCCCGTTGAAGGGTTTGCAGTAGTAGAATGAACGAAATAGAGTAGATAGAGTATGGAGTAGCCGAGAGAATAGGAGCTACCGCCGGGAGGCTAGTAGCAGGAAATAATTTTGTACTGCCTGTGGGAATTTCCGTGAATTCACGGGAACGGTAAGAATGATCCATTCTTCGCACTTTTGGACCACCCTGGCCAATATAGTGGTTCTAGTGAACACAGTTCTAGTGAGGCGACCCTCGTCTGGCCTACCCGATTCCTGTTGATAGTGCTGAATACTGGGAGGCATCGAATAGTGGACGACCCATCGTACGCCAGAGTGATGGACACCCATACCGAAGGCGACCGTCGCCACGATCACCTTGCTTTCACCTGAGGCGCTGCAATGCCTCGCCCAATTGTGACAGAACGAAGACGACTGCAGCAGCAGCTAGCCACCGGACGAGTTTTTAGTGACCACTAATTTGTAGAATTAGCGTGACAGCCTCCATGCTGAGAGACGAGGCGATCGTAGCATGTACAGCACGACGTTTGAGGAAGGCTGCAATCGGCTTGCCAACCCTCTCACCCGACACCCAAGATTTGTGGACAGCAGCCCGACTGTCCGTGGCGAGGTCGCCATGATACCACACTGCAGAGATACCAGCATCCCTCAGACTTCCGCAGATGTCTTCCGTCTCCTTTCTACTCAGGCAGTACACGATACCACAAGATTCGCTCTCCGGGCCCGCAGCACACAACCTGAACCTCGATCATACCCAACTGGCTCGGATGAATTCTCCAGCTACTTTTTCACGGTAGCCAAGAGGAGCTCAGTGGCCTTCGCTTTATCCCGCGGTTTGAACAGAACAGAGTAGAAGATGTTGGGTCGATCGCAGGGCGCCCGCTTGATGTTAGCCCGGGAGCGATTGAGGTCCAGCCGAGTGCATATATCTTCAACAACTTGCGGCGTCGCCGTAGCTGTGGTCGCGACTATTGGCACGCCCGGGAAGTGCTTCCTGAACGCAACGACTGCTGGTCAGCATATGCTTGCCAAGCATTGCTTGGCCTCCTACCGGAGCATTCCAAGTTTGAGGTAATCCTGGCGGAAGTCATGCCCCCACTGAGAGATGCAGTGGCTCTCATCAACGGCTATCAAACCAATACCCTCCGACTTATGAAGGCGACCGAGAAGATTCATAAACTGGGCACTCTTCGCGATCCTCTCGGGAGTTACGAAGAGTATCTGAGGTCGAAGGATGCGCGGAATCTTTGAGGTAGGAAGAGGCATGCCCTCCTTGGGGAGTGGGGATGTATCAGC